>PVIU01007373.1:0-92404 GCA_004026605.1 Ondatra zibethicus
GGGGAAGAAGTAGAACCAAGCTACATTCCATCATTCCATTGCATTAACCTCCAAAATCACTCTAAGAAGCAAACTCCCTTCGGGTTGAGTGGCTATGAATGCTGTTGCTGAGTGAATGGAGGACACAGACAATTCAGTCTTTCATCCTCAACCTGAACAGGGATGCTCAGAGCCTAAGGGGCAGCATCTCCCCAGGACAGATTGGCTTTATATCTGCGTCTCTTGATGATCTTCTCTCTTCTCCTTTCTTCTTCCCCCCACACCCGCTCCATCTCCTTCTTCCTCCTTTCCCAAAGTGATACTCTGTCAAAGGAATTTCAGCTGAGGCATGGTGATTTCTTCCATCCTAGCTGAGCGCGGCAAATGCAGGTGGAATAGTGGTGTGGCAAGGAACACTGGGGAGCAGTGAAGGTGGGCACTGATTTGGGAAACCCTGGGAATTTTGCCCAGGTTATCTCACTGAAAACACTATTTGTTGGTTTGCCTACCACAGTTGCACAGATTTATCTACAAGCCATGTGCCTCACACAATTCATGTTCATTGTTTTGTCTTCTTTAAAAGCCATTTTTCCTGGCAAAATACCTACACCCAACTGCAGGTGCTCAAAATATTTCCATAGATTTTTGAATGTGTTTATACAACTTATAGAGGGAAAGCATTTTAGAAATAAAAGGAACTGTGGGGGGGAGTAGGTATCATCCTGTAAACACAGTCAGGAACTTATAGGTTTGGAAAAAAAAAAGATTGCTGTCAATGTACACCTTTCTGGTACCAATGAGCTACCCCAGAAATAGCCTTATTGATAAACAGAATAAAATAAAACAAGATAAAGATGAACATGGGAGAAACACTAAAGTAAAATTGTATAAAGATTTTTTTTTAAAAATTCAAGATAGTATTTAAGAATGAGAAGGCCAGCTAACAAAGAGCCTTGATAGGCTACAGAAGCCCAGGTCCTAGCAAGTCCGCATTTCAAAGGACTCAGGTGACTGTAGACCTAGGTAAGGTTCAGGAGGCCTCGCTCTAACCTACTTGAAGTTCAGGTCACCTGTTAGTGTACATATATAACTAGTGGAGAATAAAAGGAAGAAGGACCCTAGACAGCTACAGCAAGAATGGGGGTTCCCCAATTCCTTAAGATTAGTAAGCACCCTGCTTTGGCCTAAGTTACAAACCCCTATGCTTCACAGATCTACCAACTCCAATGGTCTGAAAAGCACAACCAGACTCCGTCGGCTTGCAGCTTGTGAACTTTCATGGATTAAGTTTCCACATCTGGACTCAGCCTTCTTCCCTTTCTCCTTTCTCAGATTCACACCAAGTAAGTCCCATGGAAAGGACTCCATAAACTACTAGAATGAGGAGGCCAGCAGCCAGTCACAGATGCTAACCATGGAAAGTAGGGAGGAATGGTACCAAACAGGAACCGGAGCGTCCAGCTCCCAGCTTGGACTGTGGGGCACTACAGGTGTGCATAGCAAAGGTGTGGTCTGAAACTCAATGAAAGAAAGCCGCTACCCTCAGAGGTCCTCGTGTCACCCCGCCAAAGAAACGAAAGTGCCACTTCAGACAAACAGCATCCTCTCCAGAACTTCTTTGGACCAGAAACAGGGAAAGCGCCTTTGGCCTTTGCTGGAACTCCCTCCTTTCAAATGCAGATGAAGGCAGTTGGATTGTTGGGGGGGGGGCTCTGAGAACTTGCTCTTGATTGGTGATGAAACTAGATTCATGAGGGAGCTCACCTACTGCTTGCAGAACCCGGAGACCCAGCTAGTAAGAGGCAATGTACTCTATTTCCCTGAGCTTTGGTGCAATTTAGAAAATAATACTGAATGTTTTGTTTGTTTAGGTTCAGATTTTTAGGAACGTTGGGGAGAAGTTCTCTTTTCACAGAAAAAAAATCCAACTAGCAGTAAAATTGATAACAAGCCTTTCTTTCAGGGTGACAGAAGTTGAGCTAAGCAAATAGAAGATTCCTGTGTGCTAGAAATCATTCTACATTCTCCAGGGGACATGACTTCCACTGGCCACCTAGTGTAAACATGCATGCAGCCTTCATGCACAAAGCCAACACATTTCCCACCTGAACAGCCTCGGAGATAGGTGGGAGAGAAGAGGGAGGGGGACGCAAAAGCATGGGAATCCCAGATAGAACAATATTCTAGAGTGAGGTAATGGCTCCACCAAGGCTCACCCCTCCTCTGCAGCTCATTATAATTCCCTGTAACTATTTCTCCACGACGTGATTATGTTACATCATAATTGACAGATGGCATGATTAACTACAGTATGGCCACACGCTGCGTCACACTGGCCATGTTTCAGAAAGGGAACTGTTTACTTTAGCCTGTGAGAGGGAGGAGGAAAACCCCGCTTAAAGTCCATCTCCAGCATCCTGCTCGCACTTGCTAACAGGATGCGGCACTTTATGAAAACATTTTTCCACCACCCTACAGCAGCAGTGCCAAAGCCCGCGGCAACATTATTAGCTGTTCCGTGATAAAGGTTGCGCTGATACAGAATTTCCCACAGAGGAGTCTTTAAGCGACTCCCATTATAGTGCAATGTCTACTCAAAATGACTGTACAGACGCTGCCACAGTCATGAATAACATTTCCATAAGAATGCTTTGGCACCCAGTATCGTTTGGGTAGCAGTCATGCAGCAGACGTAATATGATTTGAGATATCAATACACAGGGAAGGAGTTCTTTACTGAAAGAGAAGATAACAGGAGCTGGACACAGTGCACACCTGCAATCCCAGCCCTGGAGGGGCTTGGGCAGCAGCACCATGAGTTTGAAGCCAGCCTGGGCTAGATAGCAAGACTTGTTCTCATAAAAACAAAAAGGCCTCCCCTCTGGGGTGGGGCTAGAACCCAGATGGTGGTAGCATGCTTGCCTTGCATGCACAAGGCTCTGGTACCATCTCTGACACTGCATGAGTCAGGCGTGGGGACACACACATGCAGTCCCAGCAGCCAGAAGGTGACAACAAGAGGGTCGTAGGTTCAAAGTCACCCTTACATACATGGTAAGTTATAGGTCAGTCTGGACCATATGAGATCCTACCCTATGGCTAAAAGAAGACCATAAAGCTAACAGTCATGCTGAGGGTTAAGCTGGATCCAACTACCAGACTCTCCTCTCATAAAGTCATAATGCTCAGTTTCCTTGTTCACAATTAGTGTCACCTTAATTCTTTTCCTGGCTTCAATTTAGTAAGCAAATTTTAAATTCATTAGAGTCAGCCATAAACATATAAACTGTGCACATTTTGCTCTAGTTTCCTTTCCTATAGTTTTATGCACAGACCACATCTCTCTACCAAGCATCTGTTAGCATTAAACACTGCTCATTTACACGCGCTTTCTCTTGATCACAGTGTGCTGGTCAGTTTCCGTCACCATTACACGAGTAGGGTCACCTGTAAAGAGCAGGGAAACTCCAGTTGTGCAGTTGCCTCCATCAGATTGACCGGGGTGGGGGTGGGGGCATGTTCTTAATTACTAACAGGTGCAAGAGAGCCCAGCCCACTGTGGACGGTGCCGTCCCTGGGTAGGTAGGCCTGGATTGTATAAGACAGCAAGATGACAAAAGAAAGCCATTTCCTTGGTGGTCTCTGCTTCAGTTCCTGCCTCTATATCCCCGCCTTTGTGCCCCTCGGTTAATGGCCTGAAACCTGTAAACCAAATAAAGCCTTTCTTCCCTTAAGCTATTTTTGGCCATCCTTTTTTTTAAACAGAGAAACGGGAAAGCAAACTAATACACATGTTATCTCTGCATCCACCCCATAATAATTGCCATGAGTTTGGAATGCGAATATGTACCAAAGTCAGCCCCTGCAGCCTCACCATGTTTTTCTTTCCATTGCTATTAAATAGTGCAAAGAGCCATCATAGCATGTACTATATATCTCAGCCACTTAGCAATGGCTTCATTCACTGAGGCTCCAATATTTATATCAATCTGTACAGGCCACTGATGAGAACACAACATGACCTAGAAGAAAAGCTAAGACACAGTCGCTGGCTGCAGAGACTTCATAGACTAATTGAATAAACAAATTCATAAAATTCATAAATGAAACATATACACAAAGAATTGGTTTTCAATATACATATAACTAAAAAAAAATATAATGCCATGTAACTGAAACAAAGGAAGGATGGCAGGAATCCAGGAAGTGTCATGGAGGTGGTCCCTAAGGAAGCTTTTTAAGGAAACACTCCTTAGAGTGGCAGGATAATGGAAGGAAAGAATTTCACATTGTGACTTTCAGACAAAAAGAGAGGTGACAGTCTCAGAAGTGCTGGGAATTGGAAAATATAATGTATCTCAAAATATTTCAGTTCCTGTGAAGCTGTAATGGGCTATTACATAGTGGTTTTCTTTTAACCAAGAATCTCTTTTACGTTCTTCTGTCTTCTTGGCTCCCTTCTGTCTCTGATTTTGTACAGCCTTCTTAGTGCTCAGGGAAAGAGTCTCCTTCCTGCCTGGTCTGCCCTCCCCTGGCTTTGCAATAACTAAAAGAAAAGCAAAGCTGGAAGAGTTAGTGTGTGACGTCATCACAAACCAACCAGTGCTTGCTACCGAAAGCTGCCTTTTCCTGATAAGAAAACGAGTCTATGTGTTTCAAACTCAAATGACTTAGTCTACTTTACTATTTTAAATCAATAGTGGGGAGATCTATACTCCACTCACACGTTTTATTGAGACGCCTCACCAAATCTGATGCTCAGCCCAGGGTGATCCATGGCTCTTGCCCCCAAAGACTTCTTAAACCAGTGGGAGCCAAATACACCGCTAGGGCATGGCACGTGGCCAGCATGAGTCAATTGGGCACTTCCATTTCTTGAGTGCTATAGCTGAGCAATGGGAACCGAACAATGTAAAAGTTTAAGGCAAAGAACAGTTACAAGGCCACCACAAATCAAAGAGCTGGGCCATTGGAAGGACACAGCACACGATAGAGACCAGAAGCTACTGTTGTATAAAAAAAGGAAACTCTTCCGGCAGCTGTGGGGAACAGAGCAGCATTTCGATCAGAGAAAACAGTGAAGCATTTTGTAGAAAATAATGACCAGTTCTGAGTGGTGTTACCCGGGGCCCAGACAAGGAAACGGTGGTAGTAAATGGGCCTGGCCACTGAAACTGCCAATGTCCTGCAAACAGGACAGAGGATGTGGCCGTTGCCAGGAGCCAACAGCAGACACCTAACAGGAAATGACTTTGCTGGAACTAATGTGGGGGCAAGTGTGATGCTAATACAGAGAACGGGCAGGAAAGGAGGCAACAGAGGCCACTTAGGAGTTCAAGCAATAAGAAGAGTATTTGGTCTAAAAGCCAGGAAAAATGGCTAACTGTGGTGACCTATTTAACATATCAAAGCAGATCTGACCACCAGGTTCCCCCCCCCCCCCGCATCCCTAGATCCCTACCTGTTACAGGGTCCATAGGTCTAGCATACCTGGCCCCCTACCCTAAACTTCTTCAACCCAGGGACTGGGCTGCCCTTCCCTAAGTAACCCAGACATTTTGATTACCTGTCCTTTTGTCTACCTGTACTCTTCTGGCTTTCCCCATCCCTCCCCTCTCCCCACAGGGCCTGACTTGGGGTTGCGTTCACTCTGGACCCTTCCAGGAGCCTGTGGCTATTCTCTCTCTCATATCTACATGAAACTTCTCCTCCATCACACCTAGGAACAGTAGATTTCTTCCTTTGTTCTTTCTTTCCTTTTTTTGTTCATTCAAAGTGAATTTGCATCCAAGAGTGGAGAGTGAGAGAAAAAGGCAGGCTTTATCAGGTTTCAAGACCAGCCAAGTGTCAAACCAGAAGGGCTCCAGATTTAAGAACTTTGGGGGGTCTTAGAATATCAGCATCCGCATGATGAGTTACTTTGCAGATGGAATCCAAGTGGAAACCTGAGGTTCACTGTGCACTCTGCTGAGAGCCTGCAGAGAATTTGGGGTTTCATCTTGTGTTTTCTGTTTATGGGGTCAAGTGAGGCTTGCTTTTCAGCTTTGGGAGTCAGGTCAAGATGCTCAGCCCCCAGCAGCAGATTTCTCCTAGAAACCATGGTTTGGATTAAACCAGGATGGTGATACTGGGAAGAGAAAAAGAAAGCCACAGCCAAAGACCTGCTGGAGCCAGCCCAGGACGGTGTCACCCATCATGACAAGGACCTCCACTTTGAGCTGACCACACTTCACACTACTTTCTTTCTGTGGCCTTCGGTTACTTTCAAACAGTTTTCCCATGAACTGGCAAAAGTTCCCACAGTTCTCCACCCTCCACATCCTTCCTGTACTGGACACTTAAAAATAGCTTGAACATTCAGGAAAGTATTTTAATGGAAGAATCTTGACCTTCGCAGTTGTAATAAGATGGAGAACCCGGGGTAGGATTCACACGGCTTTTAAATTAAAGCTGTGTCCTTTAAATACTAAACCTTTACTTCATAGCTGTGACTTCTTAGCCACCAAAAGAGGTCTGTGCAGTGTGTGACTTATTTCATAGAAGATACTCTTTATCTAATGGCCCCGAATTATGTCACAATAAAATGGTGAACGTTTTATGCAGCTGCTTCATTAGTAAGTTAGTGCTGGGTCAAGTAATCATTTGATTGATTATGTAAATATAGGCTGTTATAGAAACAGATGTAAAAATAAGTACGCACAAATTAAAGTTGCAAAAAACACTTCCCACTCAATAGAGATAACCAATATGTCAATATGAACAGTCAGAAGCAGTTTCTGAGGGAATTTCTAAAAGAAAAATGTATATATATATATAAAACGCTTTGATGACTATTTGCTGCCATTATGTTTCCACTATAATTAGATAAAGATCTCACATTTGAAGTAGCCAAACTTTATCACTGGATATGTGCTAGTTTATTACCACAAACATCTGAGCTAATGCGTGCATAAAGGTGAAGGTTTATAGTTTAAGCCTTCCAGCCCAGGGTTGGACGGATGTGATGCTGCTGAGGCCACCGAGCTCCTGGTGGGAAGCTGAGTAACAGTGATAGGGAACCTGTATGGAAGCCAAAGCTGTTCATGTCACAAGCCAAAAGGATAAGAAGAAAGAGATGAAAAGGAGGAGATGAAGAAGAAGAAGAGTCCAGGATCCTATAATCGCCTCTTAAATACTCCACCACTTCCCAATACCATCACCCTGTGGCCAAGCCTTTAAAATGTGGTTTGGGAGTAGACATCTACACTGAAGCAGGCATTGGCACTGTATCCAGTGTTTGCTGCAAATGACTCTGGTCCAGTACTGCATCCTCATAGGCACTTTGGTGTATGCTCACCTCACTCTAGGACAAATCCTAGAATTAGAGCTACTGGTTAAACACGGTGCATCGAAGACATGACTTTCACATTACAGGAAATGTGCAGTTCATGAGTTCTTCCAAACACGCCTGGCAGGAGAGTAATAAAGGAATGGCTAGTTTGAGATAAACAGATAATAGTATGCACTCAGCAGCTCAGCACATGCACACTGTGTAGGAGACACTATGCAAGATCCCAGCACCACACACACAAATAAAATACCACATAAGACAGATAACAAATATATTTATACTTGAGAAAACAAACACGAAGGAAAGCATTATCATTATTTAAAGAAAAAGTTTACATCTATTAAATTGTGCCTTTGCCATCAACAAAACACCAACTTCCAACTAAAATATGCTTAAGAATGTGATGATTGCCAAGCTTATGCCTCCTGAGAAAGACCCAGGCTTATTCAGGAGGCTCCTTTGGGAAAAACAAAAACTCAATGAGCAATGGACTAAAATTCTCTCTTATAGTTCATCACTGGACACTGGCAGGGATGCTGCTCTCAGAGGCACCTGGATCCCAGTGTCCTTGTCTCTTCCCCTGGAACCCCAAGTCATCACAACTTAGCAAAGTGGCCAGAAACTAACTCTGCTGGAGACCCCACCACCAGCACCCTGAAGTTGCTGTAGCAGAACCCTCCACAGTCCCACTGAGGACAGCAGCAAATCGAGACCACTGGATGGAGAGTCCAGTTCAGGGAGCATGGGGAACAGGAGCAAAGTGTGTCTGTGCCTGCTTGGTGTCTGCAGTTTCTGGTGCCTGCTCAGCAACTCTCACCCAAGGGCAGACCCAGCTCTGGGAATGGGCCACCAAGAGAGGGACAGTTTAAAAAGACACTTCAGCAGTCAAGCTTCTGATGACTACCACAGTAAAGAAACCCAGTCACTTGTGCATCTCAGCCCTCTTCCCTCCGCCATGTTTTGAATAGTTGTGTCTAACCAGGAGTACTAAAGTGTAGAAGCGGACATTCCTTTATATATGACACACTTCCAGAGGCATAACTCTAAGATGCTGCAAACTTTGTAACGTCTCGTTTGAGATTAAGAGAAGCTCCCTACAGTAATCCTCAGTAAGGATGGAACCAAGATACCTCACCACTGGTGTTACCCAAACATTAAGTGGCCCCATGTAAGGCAAACTGAGCCTAGCCTTGTCTTCCTCCTGTGAGTTGAAATTGGTTCCTCTATCAAGGTTCACTGCAGGCACTCCTGGAGCCCTCAGTGTCCTGTGAAGTGAATTTGGTTCCTTTAGCAAGGATTGTTGCAGGCACTCCTGGAGCTCTCGGTGAGCACAAAGCACAAAGTCTTTCCCTCCTAGAACACGGACAGTGCTTTCTAAGTCTCCTAGCCTTGGAGAATACTTTCTACTACCTCATCTCGTCTCCTCTGTCGTCAGGGGCAACCAGACATCAAGGATGAGACCTTGAAATTCTTGCACAAACCTCAATATAGCACTTAATACTCAGAAACGCTCAAAACCTGCTAAGAGAAAATAAAAGGGAATGACGGGTCCATGCTCCCATGAAGAGAGGCCCAGTCTGTGAGCACAGTAGACTTCCTGAAAGGACCACAGGTGACAAGATACCTTTAACTCTTCAGCGACAAACTTCATCAATATTTGTCCTCCTTTATCATTTTAGGGCAAGAACCACACCGCTTTGCACACTCCACAGCTAGCAGCGTGATTCATGGACAAAGTCTATTTCACTTTACCCTTCACATTGTCACTAAATGAAAATGT
Organism: Ondatra zibethicus; assembly: GCA_004026605.1. NCBI lineage: Eukaryota > Metazoa > Chordata > Mammalia > Rodentia > Cricetidae > Ondatra > Ondatra zibethicus. The sequence goes on from PVIU01007373.1 coordinate 9,090, forward strand.
GGTATCTTTTATTTTCCCACTGAAACTGCATAGACTCTTAGCTTAAAAAAATCACTTTTTATATGCAAAAGAAAATGTCTGGAATACTCCACAGTTTTTGTTACTAAAACACTGCTGTGTTTGGACCACATGCAAACGCAAGCACATGCATACACATGTACACACATGTGCACACAGCAGCAACAACAATCCACAGCCTCTTTTCCTCTCGGTGGTGCCACTTGTTCTCCTGAGAACACTCCTCAAGATTCCAAGGATGGATCTGTGTGTGCTCCTAAAGCCATGAGGAAATGTCATCGCTGTAAATTCCACAGCACACCACAGCACTGTGCCTTGAGAATCCCAAGCACTGTCACAGGACTGTAAGGATCCAGTGCTCTTCAGCAGCACTGTCCTAGAAATAGAATTCATGTTGTGCTATCAACTAAGCAATAACACATCCAACGCTAGTAACAGCAACTGAAGGAGTCTAACCTCTAAAATGGAAGGTTTTCACTTCTCTGCAGTAACTATGAAGTTAACTCCAGTTTGGTTTATTTGGGCCGCGATAACAGGATCAGCATATGCATTGCTTCACAACTAAACGACTGTTAGATAAACATGGGAAGGAGATCACAAGGCGTCTAGAGAACACTTGCCTGAACTTTACTGTGAAGTCACTTGCCTGGACCCTAGGAGCAGGGAGATGGGCTCCCAGGTAGAGTGGTGAAAAGTTCTGGAAAACCCCTCTTCTCTGCCAGACAAGTTACCATGGAAATGACAGGGGGTACCTCCACTCCACACAAGCCCCTGAATCATTTCCAGACAAAATGGTTTGTCTGAGCATCAACTTTAGGAAGCACCTTTATTCTAATGCACAGTGGTGTGTAAGTTCTAAAATAGAGGTGGGAAGGAGCAACACAGGAGATTTGGTGATATTCCTTAAAGAGTCCTGCCTGCGACTAAGATTGCTGTTACCATCACAAGCCACATGGAAAGCTGTGATGGGGACCGCAGGCAGGGCTGGATTCCCAGACCTGGGTGGAAAGGATCACAAATCTAAGGGGCAAGGTAGCTGTTATCAGCATCAGAGGAAGGAAAGTTTGAGTCTTCTGACCCAGGCAACTTCCATTGTTCTGGTGTTTCAGAGCCACAAAAGGGACACAATCTAATTTAAGGATGAGCTAACTTAAATACCCACTGTCAAGTTTATCTTTCTTAAACCACAGTGGGAAAATCTGAGAAAAGGAAGAAGCACTCCAAAATGAATAAACAATGGTGTTGTATAAAGAACCAGCTGTAGTACGTGAGTTCCACTGAGCAGCTCTCTGTGCCCAGAAGAGGTACAGGAAGGGGTAAAGGCAACCTTGGGTAAGGATGGCTGGTAGGAAAGTCTGCCGTCTTTCCATGCCAGCTCTTAGAGTGAGCACAGCAGCACCAAGCATGAATTTTCATCTTTCTCACATGGCCATGTTATTCCCTGCCTTTAGATTACTTGTGAAAAGGTCAAAGTTTGTAGCCTACACCACAACATAGGCATACTTCTACTATGTGTCCTGCCAAACATGTAAGTACAAAAGTTACTTGAAAACAAATAAATGCCAACTAACTCTTATCTAGAGTTGCACATTTGTTTTTAAGATGGAATAATGAAGTGCACCCTAAGTTAGTAGAACTGTTTAGGGTAAGAGTTACAAAAACATTCAAATGTATGCAATGGTTAAATCAGAACTTGAAGTATTAATTAATTAATGCAGGTGTTCTTAGCAGTATGGGAACTTTGGACATTTCTATCCAAATGGAGCTCCATAGAAAGTGTTGGGCACTTTAACTAATCTTAACAAACATCAACAAAAGGAATTAGACGATTACATTTGGTCACATCTATTCCTGTCTACTAACTTTTAAAAGCAATGTGTTTTATGTAGGGTGTTCAGCCAGTTGCCGAAACTATCTTTGCTAGCCTGTGGGGATGCGGCTCTTGCTCAAGCAAAGCTGTGAGTTTGAACCACCAAACAAAACAGAAACTACCATGGAATTTAAGGGAAGTGAATATTGAATAAAATGGTTCTTATGCATCATGAGGATGGTTAAAGAGGAGATTACCTGGGACATGGCTCCCAGAAGGAGCATGTGCTCAGCAGAGACAGCCTTGGGTTTCATTCCCAGAACTACAAACTGACTTCTCAAGTTTTCCTTTGTTAATTTGTTTACATGGCTCTACCAACCCTGCTAATCACTCACAAATGTCCTTCAAGTATTGTATACTATATGACAAAATATCACAGTATGAAAGCAAAGTAAATGTCCAACTATAGGTGAGTGCCTATTATATATCTGCATAGTAGAAATTATGCTGTGATGTCATCACAAACTTGAGTCAAGATAATTACTATATACTCACAATATTATGTTCAGGACTAAAATCGCTGTACAGTTAAAAAAGTATACAGTTTCTGTATAAAATATAATTCCAACTATGACTCCTTTTCAAATTTCTATGTATTTATACACACGCAGAAAAATACCTATGAGGGAAACTCCTATAGTGCAACACATAGTTTTCTCCAAAGGATAGAGTTCCAGGAGAGTTAACTATCTTCCTCCATAACTCTCTGTGATTTTCAAATTTTCCCAAAGGAACGCTGCTTGAAAAATGAAAGAGTGATTTTTAAAATGTTCTGTTAAGGTGCTATTCCACATCAGGAAGAAAAGTATAGAAGTCGCAGTGGGTGCAGTCCTGTCCCCCGTGTGCAGGGTCAACATTCCCAGCAAAAACAAGTTCTGCATTAGAAGAACAAATACAAATTTAGCTACTTGTTTAAATAAAAGGTTGTCTTATGTTAATACATGTAATATGCTCATCACAGTCAGGAAGGTCTATACACTAGAAAAGATTCATGCAACAATGATCATCTCCTCACTGGCCTGGCCTTTAAGATAAATGATCCTGCATTTCATAAAAGTATTCTTCCCTGTAATATATGAGAGAAGAATAAAAAAATAAGTACTCTTTCAACTTCTTATTGAGAAGCTCACTAGATAGATAGATAGATAGATAGATAGATAGATAGATAGATAGATGATAGATAGATAGACAGATAGATAGATAATAGATAGATGATAGATAGATAATTAATAGATAGATAGATAGATAGATAGATAGATAGATAGATAGATAGATAGATAGATAGAAGATAGATAGATAGATAGATAGATAGATAGATAGATAGATAGATAGATAGATAGGCAGGCAGGCAGGCAGACAGACAGACCATAGGTAGACAGACAGGCAGATAGATAGATGATAGACAGACAGATGGCAGGCAGGTAGACAGACAGACAGACAGAAAGATAGGCAGAAAATCTTCTGTTCAGAGCCTTCTGAGATGACAGAGGGTGCTGATTTTTTAATCTTTGTTACCAAGCACCAGGGTACAGGACAAGCACCATGAAGGAAGCCTGAACTACAAATCCAGACAGTGGGGTTCCCCAGAGACTGGCATCCAGCCCTCATTCCCTCAGAACCCTGGCTCTCAGGGCCTTGGCATGGCGCAGAGACTGTAGATGTCTGTAAAGTAGCTTAAGGCTAAATAGAAGACCAAAGACAGATTTGCTTAACCGGTATGCTTTTAGGAATGCAGGATAGAAACAGCAGCCTGCACAATGGGCTTGATGAAAGGGGCCAGAACCGACTAAGCAACATTCTCCTCTAACTGCAAATATGCTCTGTCAGACTAAGAAGACTGGAGGCAAAAACTTTCCCCTCCGCATCACAGATTTCTCAGGCTCAGCAAATACTGGCAGAAGCCTGGGTCCTAGACAGCAGGCTGGCTACTGAGTAAAAGTCTGTCCTGGGTGAATCATTAAACTGATCTCTAAGCTCAGTATCCTCATCCTCAAAGTAAACAGGACAGTCATCTCAAGGCTGTGAAGACCCAAGGAGGTGTTTGGATCGCTGTTCACCCACATTAGCATGAAGTTAACAGTAACTGGACCGGGGAGACGGGCCAGCAGGTAAAATATGTGCTGTGCAAGCATGAGGATCTGAGTTTAGATGCCCAGCACCCAGATAAAAAGCTGGGCACACGTCATCCCAGCAGTAGAAGCCAGAGACTGGTGGATCACACTGGCCACCCAAGCTAACCACACGGTCCAGCTCGAAAAAGAAAGTGGAGAAAAATTGAGGGAGACACCTGTGTTGACTGGTCTTATGTCAACTTGATATGAGCTAGGGTCATCATAGAGGAGGGAACCTCAAATAAGAAAATGCCTCCATGAGATTGAGCCATAGGCAAGCCTGTAAGACATTTTCTTAATTGGTGGTTGATAGGGGAAGGTCCAGCCCATTGTGGGTGGTGCCCTCCCTGAGCTGGTGATCCTGGGTTCTCTATGACAGCAGACTGAGTAAGCCATGAGGAGCAAGCCAGTAAACAGCTCCCCTCTGTGACCTCTGCACCAGGTCCTGCCTTCAAGTTTGAGTTCCTGTCCTGACTTCCTTCAATAATGTACAGTGATGTGAAAATATAAGCCAATTAAATCCTTTCCTCCCCAAGTTGCTTTGGTTACAGTGTTTCATCACAGAAATAGAAATGCTGACTAAGACAATACCTGGTATCAACCTCTGGTGTTGGCATGTAACATGTACCTTCATATACATGCACATGAACACATACCCATACTTAATTAACCAATTAACCTATTTTTAGAATATAGTGTAATACAAAACAATGTTCATTTGAAAACAGAGAAGTTAGTATTCTCAATCAAACTACTATTTTATTTTACTTACTAAGAAGAAAAGAATTAGCTTAGACCTAAAAAAAGATAAATGTTTTAAATTAAATGTTCATTGACTAAAGTAGATGATAAAGAGAGATCTTTAGGTATCCAGATATAAGAAAACTTTTTAATAAAAATAAGTGTAAATTCATTGTGTGGGGAACAGATAAGGGTCATAATATGGACCCTCAAAACATATGCCTCATGGCCCATGAAAATTATAAAGGTAAATACTTATAAAAGATAATATAATAACTGCAGAATGATTGTTGTTTCATTTTGTGCAAACATATAATGCTCAAAGATAGTCATAGTTAGATTGACAAAGATCAGTAATTTGGCTTTTAGTTGTTTATAATTATTAAACTGTAGGTAATAAACGGGTTCGTTTTGAGAAGGGGAAAAGATAAGATAACTTCTCCACACTTCTACAAGGAGTGTCACACATGTTTGGCCTACCATAAACTGTTGACTTCTAAAAAGTCAGAGGTGCTGGATGACCTCAAGAAAACAGTACCTTCCAGACACAACAGGAGTGATGCACATATGCACTTACAGAGACTATAACAGAATGCACAGGGCCTTCACAGGTTCAAACCACACAAAGTCCCAGCACTGAGGTGAAGTGGACACAAAGTCCCACCTCTATTTATAACTGACACCTGCTGAGAAAGGGGAAATGGAGTGACACAGGACCTGACTATCAAATTCCAGGTCAAGGCCCGTGGACAGGAGAAACTGACCAACACAAAAACAGATGCTTGTTGTTTGTGGGCTTTTTGGCTTAGTTTGGTATTTTTGTTTTATTGGGGTTTTGCTTGCTTTGATTGGGTCTTGTGGGGGTTGTGTTGAGAGAGAGAAAGTACATAAAATTAGGTGAGGGGGGCTCTAGGAGGAGTTGGGGGAGGGGAAATAAAATGATCAAAAATATATTACATAAAATGTTTTAGACAATAAAGAAAGACAAAAATTATGTCTATGTGATAATGCCCAAGTAGCTTATTACAGACAATCCTCTCCTTCTCACACACCAATAATAATTTCCAGGCTGAAAACAATACAAATGAAGCATGTGTTTGAAAGCATCACTGAGCTAACAAGACAGCCTACACATGAGGAACAGAGGCCCAGAATAGGGAAGTAGTGAGTCTGGGGGTCTGGGAAGTTTCTTCCATCCTTGCATTTTCTAGTACACAAATACAAAGAACCAAGAGGTTGAAAAACCAAGCAGAAAGTGGCAGCTATAACATAGACTGAGGAGCAATACTGTGGCCCTCACTGGGAGCAGAGGAGACTAAGGAGGAAGAGTTACATAAATGTCCTTGAATTCTGGAGAGGACAATGGGTGTACTGTACTTCAGAAACTGGGGCGAACTGGCAGTAAAGCCCTCACAAAGCCTGAAACCTGGCTGCCCAGCTCAATCCCAGAATGGATTAGTGCAATGTCCAGACACTAATGCCTGCAAGGAAGCAAAAGTAAATCCCCTCTGAAGAAAATAACATCTTTGGGGCCCCAAATTGCTTTTATTTCTTATGCACAATGTCCAGCAGTCAATCAAAATTACCAGGCATGCAGGCAACTTTGCCACCGAGATTGTTAAAACTGACCTACAGAGACCCCGTGATTCTCTGAGCTGGGATTGCTATTTTAGGATGGCTACCAGAAGACTCAAGGAAGAAGGTGTGAGGGTAGAAAGTATATGTTCAGGGTTGTACCTGGTGTGGGCCCAAGCTTAAAAAGTAGTAAACTGGGCATGGTAGCAAGCGTCTATAATCCCAACAATTGGGAGGCTGAGACTGGGCATAGTAACAACTATTTATAAACCCAACTATTGGGAGGCTGAGGTGCGAGATCACAAGTTCAAAGCCAGCCTATAATTATAGCAAGGCCCAGATGCAAAGGCAAATGAAACGAAAGAGTAACAAGTGTCCTATAGCGGCTTAATCTCTCACTCTACTACCCAAAGCTCAGTAAGGTTCATGACACAGAGCATGACTCCCCAAATGCCTGGTCCTAGTCCAGGTAAGCTGAGAACAGTGGTACCTGCTAGGGTTCTGTATGTCAGCTGTCAGCAGCCAACATTGTTGTGGTTCCTCCTAACTGGGGGTGGAAATCACTTTTCCCAACTACACCACTAGCATCATTTCTCAGTCCTCCATGTGCAAAATTACAGACCGGAACACCACAGTGACCCCCATCTTGGCGATATAAACCTCCACAAATCATGCTGCTAACTGAACCACCTGGAGCATGGGCATGGATGCTCCCAGTCAAGACTAGTTCTCCAGGGGGACCAACTGGCCCCAAGCTGCAGGTCAAGTCTCACCATTTCTGAAGCCAAGGGTAGCAATTCATGTACACTTGGGACTCCCAGCAAATACTCATCCATCATAAGGAGAGTTGCCCTTCCTGCCTGTGGCAGGTAGGTGACATTAAACCTTAGAACTCCTCTTGGGACTAATAGTGTTCTCATCACCGTCAATAGTTCACTGGGTTGCTGGTCAGTTGTTTCCAGCCATATTGCTGTAGTCCATGCACTAAGCTCCATGCCCAGTGACAGACTGATTGGCATTTTTATCCCCATATCCTCATCCACTGGGAAAGCAGCTTGACCACCAGATTTGGTGGAGAAAGGAATTGTCCTTCTTGACCACTTTCTCGGTAACAATCAAAACAGGTGGATGCTGCAGGGCATGGCATGGACCCAGGTTGAAAACTAAGAATCCTGCCTCCACATGGCCAAACCCCATGCTTTTCTTTTCTCCAGGAGGACCAGTCTGACTGGAAGCATAGTGTAAGGGGGCCTTAGGGTGTAGAAATTAATTCTGATTCCGTTTCATAAAGAGCCTTATACAGCCTGTTTTGGAGTTGAGCAGTAATACTGAAGCTAAATATTCATATGCTCTACAATCCAATACTTTTATTCCTGTGCGTGCCTACCCAACAGAAATGCACACATGCATGTATGTATTTCCAAAGCCCGCATATGGATTTTCATAGAATTACTTACAATAGCTCCAACCCAGGAGCATCCCCCGTGCTCATCAATGTGACATGAGGGCTGCTTGTTGGGGTTTCTGTCCTGTCCAGTTCCTGCAGCCGTTTAGCCCCATAGAAAATCACACAGAGGTCTCCAGAAGATTATAAACTGATTGGCCCATTAGCTCAGACTTCTTATTAGCTCTTGTAGCTTATATTAACCCATTATTCTTATCTATGTTAGCCACATGGCTCAGCACCTTTTTCAGCGGGGCAGGTCACATCCTGCTTCTTTGGTGGTCTGGGCAGGAGTGCGGGGGGGGGGGAGCTTCCTGCTTTCCAGAATTCTCCTATTCTTATTGCACCACCTCTACTTCCTGTCTGGTTTTCCTGCCTATACTTCCTGCCTGGCTACCAACCAATCAGCGTTTATTTAAAGCATAATTGACAGAGATAGAATTGCTCTCCCGCACCACATCAACAGTAGGATGGATAGCGAAGCTGTTGCACACACACCCAGTAGAATGCAGAGCAAGGAAGAGAACTGATGCGTCCAGAAACAGGAAGGAAACGCTCAGATAAGATGCTCTGGGAAGAAGCCTGCCACGGAGCACTGCACCATGAGTATGTAAAACTCAAACGCAAGCAACAGCAATCAATATTATGATGAAGAAGGATAGGGGCTTCCATGGTGGGCACTAAAGACTCACTGACACAAGGTTGGTCATGTCAGCCACTTAGCCCAAATCTTAGCCACAAAAATCCATCTATTTTGTGAAAATTTGAAAAGTGACTCACTTAAGGTTATGCATTTTCTCTGTGTCAGTTATGTTTTGAAAACTGGGTTTGGTTTAAATTTATCATTTAAAGAGCACTTAGAAAGTAATGAGTAATTATGGGCATGAACCCAAGCAGTTCGGAAGGCAGAATAAGAGAAGAGAAAGCAAATCGTATTATTATAGAGGTCTTGGTAATAAAGTGAGTACGCAAAATTGCTACTGATGGGAGACGCTGTGGCTTTTCCTGATGTATAATATTAGCATTCGGAGCATAGTATTAACTAGTTTGATGAATGCACCCTATATAGCAATAATGATGTACGTCACACCCACTAAATATTGTGATGCTCCGTAGGCCATCGCCTTGCTGTTTTACAATTAACTCACAGACTGGTGAGAAACCTGTGATTTTTGTTTAAAACCAAAATACGAACTGAGACAGATTCACCTGCAGTGGAATCAACACCTGAATCCAGGAGTGCATGAGAGATGCTGGAGGGGAAAAGTCAAGCCTTGCAAAAGGACCATAAACTGGGCACAGTCATTCACACCTGTAATCCCAGCACTTGGGAGCCTAAGGCAGAGGGATTTCCTGGAGGCCAAGACTAGCCTGGGCTACTAAGTAAACTTAGGCCAGCCAGAACTATGAGAGTTTATTTTAGAAAACCAAAATATTGAGTTGGTAAAACTATGGTTATAATAACTAGAAGTTAGAGACTTTGGACCATGGGGACACAGAAGTAGCTAATGGGAACACACTGGAAAGTGGCTGGCTAAGAACACTATTCATAGAATAGATAGATCCTAACACAGGCAGAGAGATACTCTCTCTCGTATGGCCTTATAGCATTTGAACAGTTTCTAGCACACATATGTGACCATTATTTAAGACAACTTGAGTTCACATTTCTCCCTTGCAATCAAAAAGGGGTGAAGCAATCAGCCATTGGACAGAACCCTTTTAACCCTGGAAAAGACCGGCAGTTCTCACACATAATTAATGGGGTCTTAACAACTGCCTTAAAATAGTATTGACTCTTGGATGATGATTTTGAAAGATAGAGAAAATACTGATTGATGGTTGGTGCACATGGAGTTGCAAAACTTCCAAGAATAGAGTGTGCGGATGCATTGGTGGCTTGATGCTGTGTATGACAGGTGTGAAGCCAGAGGAATTTGGTAAATGCACCTCAGTGGAGGGAAGACCCTTTGATGACACAGCAGTTGGTGACTTAAATGTTCCTTTGCATAAGGTCCAGTCATGGTCACCCCATCATCCCTCGATCATGGGTAAATGACTGAGTTCAAACTTTCTATTTCTCAGATGTAATAGGTTAAGGTTCATCTAAAAGCTATTTCCATCACTTCCATATCTTCATAACGACTATCTTCAGTTTTCCTTTATTATAGCATCAAAGAAAAAAATGATTGCCATTAAATTTATAGACATTATTACAGAATGAATCACAAGCTCTTTCTGAGACGGGTCTTTTCAGAACTACATCTACTGTGGTCTCCAGTGCCAACCAAGAGCTAAACCAAAGAGGAAATGCCCTTCTATGTACAAGTGAAATAATACAGTGTCTGAGACTGGCTTTAAAGTAAGCTCCCCTACCCCTGCAGCACACACAGAAGGAGAGAAACAACAAAATGTGTAATGAAAGTTAGAGATTGTTTAAACTAAACGATAGTGGTCCATGAGCTCTTGTATCCTATGTGCGTCCATTTCTTTTCTCAGGAAGGAAGGAAAACCTCTCCCAAATGATTCTAGCAATGAAAACTAAAAAGTCCATGGGAAGGAATGAAACAGCTGGCAAATATGCTGTTTGCTATGTTTGGCTCTGTGTTAAGAATTTGGGTGGACTTAACTACCCATGAAGTCCACGATGGGGTACTCAGGAACCTCTTCTTCTGGGCACTTTCTCAGCCCACCTTGGCATTACTAAACTTAGAGAGATGGCTCAAGAGCATAGGTGTTTTAAGCAGCAACCTATGACCTAAACTTACACGGTTTTACCCTGAAGTGAACCATACCCGATTCCTCCACCTCACCTTCTTACTGGCATTCCTACAAACTCCTTTTCATCCATTAAAGTGCCCTCTGACGCCTGGGCATCACTGAGGCAGTCTCATCTGACTTCTGTGCTGGGTTGTAGCACCACAAAACAAGCCTCAGATCAAGCTATACCTTCCAGTTCCCACACTGCCGGCCCAAAGAGAGCTCGTGGCTTTTAAATAGCTGCTCTGTTAGGGATGGGGAAGCTAGTCTCGTTGTTTGCATTAGTCTCGTAAACGGCACGGTTCAGGAAATGAATCAGGCGGTGTCTAAATTAATCACCCTAAACAAAATAAAGCCTTGTAGGAACCCAGTAGCCATGCAGAGTACTAGTACCCATAGTCCCTCCCTCTGTGCTGATCCTCACAGTCTTGGCAATGCCTTTTTGTAAGCACGGCCCACATTCGTAAGTAAAAGGATGACATGAGGCTCCACATGCTCATTTTTAGAGATAGCTTGTCTTGCATCATTTTAGTTGCATCTCCCAAAGTCATCAAGAAGTCTGTTTCTTGTTGACTGCTCCAATGCTGCAAACTGTTCTCGGTAGACCTCCTCAATGTCTACATCACATCTTCCATCAGAGTTCAAAAAGAAACAAGTTGCATAAATACAGAGCAACTCAAATGTGATCAATTTTTTTCTGACTTTTCCCCAAAAGTGTATTTGGAGCATTTTGTAGCCATTGTGAAGTTTAAGGAAGATGGTTTGAGTCTTTTTCTTTTAAAAGATTTATTTATTATGTATACAGTATTCTGTCTGCATGTATGCCTGCATGCCAGAAGAGGGCACCAGATCTCATTAGAGATGATTGTGGGCCACCATGTGGTTGCTGGGAATTGAAGTAAGGACCTTTGGAAGAGCAGGCAATGTTCTTAACCGCTGAGCCATCTCTCCAGCCTGAGTCTTTATTTTTCACTGGTCCATGTATTTTCTAGCCAAAAGGGAAATCATACAGTCATAGCCTATCCGCATCTCTGACCCACCTGTGCTTCAGTGTTCTCTGCTGGAGCAAGGGAGAATACACTGCTTTATTCCTAAGTATGCATGCAATGGTATTTTAATTCCTGGGATAAATGGCAAAACCAAGTGATGTATTTTAACTTCTCAATCAGCTAAAATTTAGAAGTTACACCAGTGTAAAATGTGACAACTGATCTGAAAGAATGCCATGTTTAGTCCATAGCCAAGTGTTCTTTCTAACAGTCAAACATTTCACACAGTGCCGTGCTCCTCCTTCTTACACCACCTCGGCTTGCAAAGAAGCACTGGCTGTGATTTTACTATATCATCCTACATCAAGGCATGGGGACATTCTGAGCAATGAATCATTAGATTTCATCACTGTGTGAACGCTGCCAAACTTGCTCACTGAGATGGTGTGAGCCACCACACACCGATTCTATGGACATATATGTCACAGAGAAGCCAATCCCCGACAGAAAGGTCATAGTGCATGCAACCTGTGCATTGCCGTTCCGGTTTTAGAGGATTTTTCCCGTGGCTTCTGTTCACCACACAGCTACTGCCATAGAAATTAGCACTTCCCACACTTGGCCAGAGCGGGTCTGTAACTCTCATATTTTAACTTTTTGAGACAGAGGCTCACTCTATAGTCAAGACTGGCTTTGAGCTCACAGCAATCCTCCTGCCTCAGATTCCCAAGTGCTGGATTGTAGGTTAACTCACAGTTTTAAGTGTCACTGGTACAAAAGAGAATATGTGAACTCCCAACATATATAAATGTATAACAAACAGCTAATATTCAATAGTCAACAGAAACAAATAATATCTACATGTCTACATCCTTTTCTTAAAGGAGAAATAAACAGACATAAAAACACAAAGCTGCTTCAAAATTGTGAAAATTAGGATTTAAGACCTGAGTCCATACACTTTGGCAATTTGATTTATTTCATCACAAAATGTCTTTTTAAACTTTTCTACTCTTTAATACTTAAAATTATATTTACTACAGTATGAATATTTAAGCAGTTTTGGTCAGGATAGACAAAAATCAAATGGAAAATATAGTCTGCATTAGACAGAAAATATCATTGTTGTTTTGGTTTTTTGTTTTGTTTTGTTTTGTTTTGTTTCTTTGTAGCTTTGGGGCCTAAACCAGGCTGGCCTCGAACTCACAAAGATCCGCCTGCCTCTGCCTCCCAAGTGCTGAGATTAAAGGTATGTATCACCACCCAACTAATATCATTGTTTTAAACTCTATCTCTTGGAACCAAATAGAAAGAAAAAAGACTGTCACACTGTAAATGCTTTCTGCCTTTCCATGGTATGAACACTTGTCACTGATGAAAACCCACAGCCCAATGCAGTTCACAGGACAAATGCATTTTACACACAGCTAACACCCAGTGGTGAGTTTTCCTGTGTTGTATCCTCAACACTAATTACGATACTCTAAATACTAAAGTAGCCAGAATTAAACAACTAACGCTTGCTAATCTATAAGTTCTTTTTCTTTATTTAACTTCATTGGAAAAGTATTTATAAAGTTCAAGTAAGAAATCATCTCTGTCCCCTGGATTACACTTTTGAACATCTTATAAGAGTTGTCAAATGTCTTTATTGCATTTTCCCTTTGTTTGTGTTCAGTGGGCAAAAACAGAAAAGCACCCATGGCTATTATACCTCTGTTCAATACCATGAACTAGAGCAAAAATTCCTTCACAATCTCTGCCCTCTGCAAACAGCTCTGAGTTTGTGTGCTCTTCTACCTAAGTCAATCAAATGCTGAAGAATCCCTGCCTTGTGGTCAAGTTCAGAAGGTTAAAATGTCTGCCTAGTAATGAGGTGACAGAGATATCACAGAACCTGCAATCCCTCTAAAATTAAATCAGCACAAATATGACAAGCATGTATATATAATCTTTATGCCCCTAGAGCCAAGAATACCCATCCCCCACCCACCCTGCACCACGGAAGGAAAACTAGGCTGAACACAACAGCAGATGAAGAAGAAAGACAGTCTTGCTACTATACATCTTTTCTGCCTCAGGGGAGACACGTATGGCAACTTAAGTAGACCAGAGTAACTGGGCTGTGTACTCTGACCCTAAGTGCAAACACTCACCGAGATCTCTCCACTGAAGTAAAGGAATGTCACACAATGGGTTGTTTGAAAATCAGCCCCACTTGTCTTTGAGCATGTGATGGTCTCTAGCTGTGTTTCACAAGGTTCAACAACAATCATGTGACTAGAGTTTAAATAACAAGGACCAAAACAGTGATTCGCACTTGTACCCTCAACTGCCATCTCATGCAGATTTTTGGTTTTGTTTATTTTTTAATTTGAGCTCAGTGGATTTAAATAAGCCCCCCCAGCAAAGCCCTTTTCATATCTGGAGTTGGACTTTACCTATCTAGAAGCCCAAGTTAGCACAGGTTAAAATGAAAGTAAGGAGACAGATAAAAAGGAAACCGGCTCTAAGAGCCGAGGAGAGTGCAATTAGACAAGATGGTAGGTGGTCTCAAGTCAGGGCAGAGCGCACAGAACGCACTTACTACAGAGGGAAGTTTTTCACTTGCCCAAAATGGGACTTAGAAAAAAATACAACCAGATGCATATTTGAAAAAAAGAAACATTCTTTTGGAGGCAATGAATCACTTTAAGCATTTTTAAACAAATTCATTTGATTATATCATCATTACTGTTCTAAAGAAACAGCCACTGTGGAAATGCTGATAAGACTGTCCAGCAATATCTCAAGAACTTGCCAGAGAAAACCCTAGAACACCGTGAACTCAATGGAGCAGCACAAATATCCTTCAACCTGGGCACATTTGAGAAATGAGCTTATTGACAAAAAGAAAAGAAAAGTTCAGGGTTTATGTTTTGGTTCATTTTCTGAATTTTTCTTTCCTTTTCTCTTTTCTTCTTTCGGTCAATGAACTTAATTTGAAATATTATTTAGATAAAGAAAACCAACGGGTATTTCTTCTTCTGGCTTAGCTATAAGTCTAGTTAAACTTAACTAGCAGGTTAAAGTGATTTGAAAAAGAAGCCATTAGAGATGGTTTACAGCAAGAATTGGATTATTAATGTATCGACCAAAGAGGCCAGATTCCCTCTTAGAGAATGGAGAAGCCTCTGGCTCAGTGGGTGTTCCTTACAGGTTGTGTGACTGCCGCCCTGGTTCTCAGGACGCCCACTTCAATATCTTTGTCCTTTAGCTTTCAAATACAGCAAGTATTGCTGTATAGTTGCCGTTCACATGCTCTGTATGGCAAAACGTTGCACGGTTTTTTAGAGACTTAGAGACTGATGATCCACAGCCCCGAAAAGCGACACAGTTAACTGAAGGAAGGCCACCTGCATCTGCTCACACTTAGACGGAATGTTTCTCCTTATTTCTTATTCCCACAGTGTCTCTTCTTAATTCTTCTAGGTAGCAGTGTTCAAGAAAAACACGATTCAGTTAGGCTAACCCATGTCAAAACAGTGTTTATAACACACAGCAAAATTTAAAAATTCTCCAAGCCCAGAGAATTCTCAAATCCCTTCTGGAACGCTTGCATCATTATCTACAAACCCCAGTTTTATCTACAAACCCCAAAGGTCCCAATTTCCAACCTCCCAAATTTGCGTAAGATGACAAGCACCCATACCTCATGTGTGGTATAGAGAAAAATCTTACATATGATGACCTGTCTAGAACTCCAACTATTCAGGGATTTCAATCCTCTATCAGAGTCCAACTTAGAGACAGCGGCCCTGAAGATGAAGCTCAGACCTTTTCCAGAAGATAAACAGTGCTTTCCATAGAATGTTAGCAGAGTTTGAAGTTTGGGCCACAGAAGCTTTAAGAGCTCTCTGAACTCCGTTCCGGAGCAACCAAGAAGCAGTGACTTGTGGATTGAAGAATAAATGCAAAGGAAACAGTTTGGAGTCAAGTCAGTGATACATATTTGAACTGTTTTAAAGAACCCTCTTTTATTTCAGACATGATAGCACTTAAAATCTTTGGGAGGTTTTTTTTTTAAAAAAAAAATCTTATTCCTCAAAACTCTTCTTAGACTCTACACTGCATGATTTGAGTTTTCCCCATTTCTAATACGTGTATCTGCCAGCTTAGAAACCAGTTTATCAAATGACTGAAATCACCTTCAAAAGTCAAAGGGCGTCTTTTTCATTTCAAATTCCTAGCTCTTCTAATGTGTTTAATCCCTTATCATTTACCGAAGTTAATGTTTTACAGCGAAAACAAAAACCAATCTTGTGCCCGGTGTGGTTTCAACTTCTCTGAGTTCTAAGAAGGCAGCAAAATTGGGTGGCCATCTGAGCGCCACGCCATCGTGTCTGCCGCAGCCAGCCTCCGTGGTTTGCTGTAGATGCAGCCTGGTCTAACTTGCATGGAAACTTCAGCCTAGGAAATTTTTCTACAATAGCAAAGACAATCAGTCCCCCACCCCCCACCTCCCATCCAGCTTCTCCTTCCTCCCTGGTCGGAAATATAGAAGCAAAGCGAAAACATTTTGGTTGGATAAAATCATTCGTTACTAAATGAGTGGCATTAGGAATCGATATGCTTCTTATTTGCAGGAACGGGCATTCAGAGATTAACCTAGTGCCTCCCCCACGCCTTGAAAGTACAACAAAACTCACTAAAAGTACAACCTACTGTTAAAAGGTCTCATTTACTTTAAAGTACAGAGTGTTCTTTTTTTAAATGCCCACGTTTTTAAACACAGCAAGAACTCAGGGACAAATACTAATCCTCGGGAAATAGGCACACGTGTGTCTTCATGACTGACCTCAGTGGGTAAATGTTCGCAAGGGAAAGTCCTAAACTGCAAAGCATGATGGACAAGGAACGCCTTTCTTGGTAGCCTGATTGGTTCCCAACACCACCAGTGAGCCATCACTTGCAGGTAAAGAACTCTGCCTGTCCTGAGCGAGCAAAAAAAGAAACCAAACTTTTCCAAATAAGCTAGTTCGGTCTCGCCAACCTAAATCCAACAGGTGTCAACACACGTCGCCACAGACACACATCTTAATAAATGTAATCTAGAGCGTCATGGAGTGATTAGGGAAGAAACTGAAAAAAATCCGATCTCTAAGAGGATTGTGAAAAACAAAAACAAAACCAGCTTGGTCCCTAGCCCAGCTGAACCCTAGGCAGTGGGGTCAGGGAGTGGAGATGGAGGAATCTCTGCTTGCGCACAGGGACATGCATTGCCCTAGGGTCTCCGAGCACTGCCCCTGCGCTGTCCACCCAGCACCACAGTGAGGCAGGGAGTCGCCTGGGGCTGGGAGCCAGGGGAAGGAGAGTGCGCGGTACCTGCTTGTCCAGGGCGTCCCGGGCGCCTGCCGGTCCCGCGCTGGTCCTGGGTGGTGCGGGTGTCCGCTCGCAGCTGCAACCCTCCAGGAGGTACATGCCCGCCGGGCGGCCGCTCTGCTCGCCCTCGAAGTAAAAGAGCACATTCTGGTAGAGAGCGAACCACTTCTCGTGCCAGCGGCTCGCCTCGGCCGCCTTCTTGCTCAGGAAGCCGCGCTTGGTGCCCTCTTTGCGCGCCAGGAAGGCCAGGTACAGGGCGTGCCCCTCGTTGTAGCGCACGCTTTTCTGCATGGCGAGGGTGTGGGACGGGATGGGGGTGGGGGGTGTTGGGGTCGCAGTCTCAGCCCCGCGGCGGAGCCATCACAGAGTGCTTTCCGGAAAGACGCACCCGGCCCGCCTGCCACAGGGCACCCCACCCGCCGCCCAGACCTAGGGCGCCGATCCGGGCTGGGGCACCGTCTCCTCCCCGACCGCGCCCTCTCGGGTCCCCGACGCCTCCCGATCCCCGGAAGCCCAGTGCCAAGCAGCCCTCCGAGGGCGCCCGTACCCGAGAAGTTGCTGCGGGAGCCGAGCCCCCAGCGGCGGGTTGCGCAGTGTGGCGCGCGGCACCGGAGGACTGTCCTCGGGCAAGGCGCTCCGGGAGACAGAAGGTAAAACGTCACGTGGGAGATCAGCTGTAATCGGCTTGGAGACCGATTTAAAGGGTAAAGTCGGCGCGGTGGCTGCGGCGGAGGCGCTGCCTACTCTCCCTAGCGCGCATCCTTCACTCGCCTGCCAGGACCATGGCCTCCTCCGCTGCCCAGGCCAACCCCTGATGGGGCAGATAGCCCGGGAGGGGCAGGAGCGTGGTGGCACCCAGCCGCTTACAGCAGAAACACGCACAAATAAGCCCTCACGTACACACAGGCAAACGTACACTGAACACACGCATAGAGACCAGTACCCGCACACAAACATACATCGTTCATATTCATACACAAAAGCACACATGCACGCAAATACAATAGGCACACGTTGACAAGTGTGTGTGTGCACTCACAACATAAATTAGCAAACACCCTTTCACTCAATGCTCACTGTCATACACATAAGAGTACAACGTACAATCACAAATAATACACTGCTGTGCACACATACACATTCACAATTACAAAAACACACCCATTGTATGTACTTCTCAAAAATGCAAACCCTCGAATTTGCACTTACACAGACCACTACATACATGTACATACCTTGGTACTATCGCAAACATGCTCATATTTACTGTACACTATATATATATATATTTATAATCATATACACATCCACAGAAACATCAGACAAATGTACACCTATACATAAACAAATCCATCAGCCCTTCTGGTGATATACACACACATACACACACATGAAGAATCATAAGCATATGCAAATAAATGCAAGTCCTCCTAAACACACTCATCAGATACAAGCGCTTACATACAGAAAGCGGACAGTTACGTGGGCACTTAGATCCACACAATTTTACAGCCCGTGTGCATGCTTTCACACTCACAAAGGGTTGAGTAGCAGCAGGTGGAGGCACAAGGTGGCTTTGCATAAACCACAGTGTCGGCTTTCCAGCTTGTTCCCGACCTGGAGGGTTTAAAACTAGCCGTGAACACGCACAGAAGTCCAGTGTTCCCAGGAAGCCTGCAGATGTGTCAGTTCCTCTTGAACACCTGCTATTTCATGGGATTAAGATAAAAGAAGCTAAATACTAAGCATGGATTTTTAAGTAAGGGGAGGGATAACACCATGAGGGAGATTTTGCTGGCAGGGGCAGAAACTGTCCCAGGAGGTCACAGGCTGAGCAGAGTCCCTTCATAAGACTGGAAATCATTTGATTAACAAACCTCACAGCTACCGCTGGAAAACCAAGATATTCTGCTCAAACAAAATACAAGTGGAAGAGAAAGGATGTTCCAGAAGCTTCCAGGAGAACTGCTGGAACCCCACAGTGCCCTCTTGGATTCTGCTTCACAGTGGGTTTTTTAATTTGTTTGTTTGTTTGTATATGTTTTTGTTTTATTCCCTGCAACCATGTATTAAAATGAGTGAGCAAACGAGTATTGAGGAAAGCAACAGAATAGTAAGCTGTGCCTTTCAGGCAGTGAATTGGTGGTGACACACCTGTCTTGTCCTGCGGTTGTGCACTCACAAATTGATCTCCGCAGGGTCCTCCTGCTCTGAAAGGCTGTCTTTGCAGACTGTGTTAACTCTGCCTCCCCAAATAGCTGACGGTTTGCATTTTACCATCAAGGAAAACTTCGCTATTGAAGCCCATGTAATAGGAAAATTGCCCTTTTGAGATGACTGTGAGAGAACAGAAACCATCCTTTTACATGCCTTTATGTATCCGAAGGGCAGCGGCTTGTGCTGTTATTTAGAGGAAAAATGTTAGGTTGTAGTCCACATGGTTCTGGAAGCAGGGCAGAGAGGGTGATCGCCTCTGGGCCTTTCCATTCCTTTGCCGTGATCCAGCTGCATGCAACTCTGAGAAGAGTAAGCCAGAGGATAACTAAGCAGTTGAAACACTCCGGCTTCAAGTTGAAGCCATGGGTCTCACACCAGAGCAAAATATTCACGATAATTCTGTCATGAGCATTCTTACCTTATAAGGCCTTGTGTTCCCTCGGGGATGAATGATTTCTTTCTTCTGTAAGGACTGTCTCTGACATCCAGGTATTATCAAATGTCCCCTCTGCCTACAGAAATGTCCTTATTTGAGTCCCAGGAAGTATTTGTTTTAACCCTTGTCTGTTCTCACTTTCTCATTGCCCAGAGCAATGAAAGGGAAAAAGCTCTGGTTTCCTCCATGCTTTGGCTGGTGACTGTAGTATTGTTGTTGCTGCAGTTCTCGTGTATCCTCTCTCTCTCTCTCTCTCTCTCTCTCTCTCTCTCTCTCTCTCTCTCTCTCTGTCTCTGTGTGTGTGTGTGTGTATATATATATATATATACAAATGAATGTGTGTATGTATGCCTGTATGTGAGTGTGGGTATATACGCAGAGGTTAAGACAACCTTAGCTGTTGGTCCTCACCTTGTCTGAGACATGTTCTGGTTTTGTTCACCACCACATATGCTGGACTACCTGACCCTCAAGTTTCCAAGGACTGTCCTGTTTATACCTCCCATTTCTCCATAGGAGCGTGGAAATTACAGATGCGTGATACCTTGTCCAGCTTTTATATGGGTTTTAGAGACCCTCATTCATGTCTTCATGCTTGCATGATAAATGCTTTGCCCACAAGAGCCATCTCTCCAGTCCCTGTAGTGGATTTTAATTATGGAAATCCACTGCAAAGGTTGTTGGCCATCAGATGATGTCCTCAGTGCTGCACTGAAGTGGGATGGAATGGTGTGGATCATGCTATCAGTGTGCTTGGTTCTAGAGGAGGCTTTCATGGTTGGGAACATCTCTCTTGATTCTTAGTAGCAAAACCAGCTCCTTAATGAATACAGCACCTACAGGGAGAGTTTACATGCAGTAAGCATGTAAGTGATGCACAAGTATTTCTACAGGGAGGATTTACATGCAGGAAGTGTGTAAGTGATGCTCAAGTATTTCTACAGGGAGGGTTTACACGCAGTAAGCATGTAAGTGATACTCAAGTATTTCTACAGGGAGGGTTTACATGCAGTAAGTGTGTAAGTGATGCACAAGTATTTTTACAGGGAGGGTTTACATGCAGTAAGTGTGTAAGTGATGCACAGTTTTTCTAGATTAATTTACCCACTGATCATTTTTCAAGAGAGCACCAGCATCTCAAATTTAGATCTTTCTGTAAGATGTTAGGGGGTGAAGATGACTAGAAATCTATGGGGCATCTAGGAAACCACAGCCAGTAAGTGCGCAGCTGGTCTCTGTGGGCCCTCAGCTCCTACATCCAGTGGAAACTGTATCCTGAACCGTGTCTTCCTGCAAGGGCCAGAGGGTTATGGAGTTGAGGATGCTTTTCCAGCAGATCTCACAGGTTAGAAAAGGACTCTGCTCCAAATAGATGAAATCACTGCTTTTCCCTCTTGCGTTTCGTAAAGTCTCTCCTGAGAGAGTCAATTCATGGCATTTTTTAAAGATCAAAAAGTGTTTCTCACTGATAATTCTGAAAGCATTCTGTATGCCTTTTTCTAGGCAAATTAAGGGGGAGAAACAACATTGAGCTGCCATGTCTGAACACTCTGTTTACTGTTCCCAGAAAGAGGTGTGATTCAGGTGAGTTCACAAAAAACATGAAGACGAAGGGGAGATGGATGAGGAGACAAGGGGGTCAGAGAAGGTAAGAATGGAGGGAGGGAAGGAAGGAAAGCGGGAGAAGAGGAAGGATAGACTGAGGTGTGCGGGGGGGGATTTTATCTGAGCTCTCCAAAATACTTTGATTGGTTAGTGGGAAGAGTTCAACCTGAGCTTCAGGGTTTCAGGGTCCCACACTCATGTCTTATCTTTAGGCACAGAAGGGGGTTTTCATTCATTTTCCCTTTCCCTAAATGCTGTTGTCTGTGCAAATTTGTGTGGATCCCATAGTTTCTATAGTGACCTTTCCCTGTGAGTCCTGCTGGTTAGAAATGGCTCAGCGCTGGGTTTTTGGGAAATGCCTGCCTGCCGGAGTGAAGAACTGTTCATCTCTCTGAAGGTTAACTGGACTGAAATAGCAAGACAAGTAATTGGAGAAAACAATTACACAGTCCAAAGTGATTACCCACAAGTCCAAAGTGATCCAGAAACTTCTTTGACCCTTTTCTGTAGTAGAGAAGAAAAGAAGAATTGTAGACAAACTTAGGGGGCCTAAATGATGACAAGCAAACAAGTCCTAGAGACAGTCTTCGGAATTTGAGGGAGCCTCAAGGACAGACAGTACCTTATTATGAATGCCTGCCTGGGAGTAGGGAGACTCTCCAGCTGACTGTACCCAGCTAGACAGGGAGGCTTCAGGACGGAGGGAGCACACTGTTTTCCTTTCAATCTTCTCAGTGCAGATTAGGAAATTCCAGGAAGAGCCTCTCCTCACTTGGTAAGAAAAAGAATAAGGCCTAGCTTGCTCTTAAGGCATTTTCATTTAGATCAAATTATGCAGCATGGGGAAAAATGACATATTCAGGAGATGTCACTCTCTGAGCCCTAGCATTGCCAAACAAAGCAGATCATTACCAGGACCCTTTTCTTGGCCCTACAGAAGATTATTTTGGGATGTCATTTTGATGGTGTGTAGATATGGAAATTAGTAGAAATTCAGTAAGAATTGGTGCTGTAAATGGAGGTGGAGTTTTTCTTTTGTCTCAGCTGCCCAGTCCCAAATAATCACACAAATGCTTATATTAATTTCAGAATGTTTGGCCTATAGCTTGAACTTACTACTAATTAGCTCTTACAACTTAAATTAACCCATTTCTGTTCATCTACATTTTGCCATGTGACTTCGTGGTTTTACCTGTTCTCTAGCACATCTTCTTCCTCTAGTGGCTTGCTTGCATCTCCCTGACTCCATCCCTCTTCCTCCAAGTCCTCAGTTTGATTGTTCCACCTAACCTTATTCTGCCTTGCCATAGGCCAAGCAGTTTTTATTATTAACCAATGGGAATAGTACATATTCACAGCATACAGAAAGGTCACAGCATCTCCCCTTTCTGTCTAATAAAAAAAGAAGGTCTTAACTTTAACATAGTAAAATTACATATAATAAAACAGCTATCAAGCAAGAACTACAGTTACAATATCCAGTCTATTTATATTTGACAAAATCATAGAAAACATCCAATTAATCCATTTTATCTTGGTGAATTCAAAGTTTTCTATTTCATTTACCTGTTGTGGGGGCTGCTTGTTTATCCCGACTGCCAAGAACCAAAATAATCACACAGAAACTGTATTAATTAAATCATTGCTTGGCCCATTAGCTTTAGCTTCTTATTGGCTAACTCTTACATATTAATTTAACCCATATCTATTAATCTATGTATCACCACGAGGTTGTGGCCTACCAACAAAGTTTCATCACGTCTATCTCTGGTGGCAGCTCCATGGCATCTCTCTCTCTCTCTCTCTCTCTCTCTCTCTCTCTCCACCTTCCTTCTCCCAGCATTCAGTCTAGTTTTCCCCACCTAGTTCTGATCTTCCCTGCCATAGGCTCAAAGAAGTTCTTTATTCATTAACCAATAAAAGCAACACACAGACAGAAGGAACTCCCACACCATTTCCCCTTTTCTGTTTAAATGAAAAGGAAGGTTTTAACTTTAACATAGTAAAATTACGTATAACAAAACAGGTATCAAGCAAGAATTAAGTTAGAATATTTATATCTACTTTATCTTTTAGCATAACTAGGGAAAACTATAACTATAGCTATAAATTTTTCAACTCCACCAAAGACTCCAGAAGGATGTTTACCAAGTAAACAGGAAGTACATTATAAGCAACTTCCAAAACTCTAGAACTGACAGAGACATCTCATTGCCTGAACAGTCACCCAAAGTTCTTCTGTATCATTGGGGCATCCATCTTCAGCCTTCAGGCCCATAGTATCTGACAGACTTTTCCATAAAGCAGGAAATTTCAAAGACAGTTCAGTCACTTTCTTCTGTATACTGCACAATGTCTCACAGACTCTTTCATGAAGCAGGAACCCCAAAGGATCCTCTCACCTTTAGGCAAGTTGAGCAGTCATTTCTCTGCAGGTCCTGCATGTCCAGTGAAGCAGTCCAGGCAAGAGCAATTTCTTGCCCAAATGGCTAACCAACTCCATAAGGAGCCTTTTTGATGCCCATCTTTCTCTTGAAGCAGCTTGGTGCTGCCAGGATCAGATGTGTCTCACTGTCATGAAAAGTCTTAGGTTTTTAAACATTTTAAATGCCATATTCTGAAGGTCTATGAAAGATTTGAAAAATACCTATATATCTGAAATACGTCTCTGTACATCTAGAAAATCTAACTAATATGACTGCAATCTTTACTATTATAGATGACTCTCTATTAAGCTATATTTCTTAATTATACATTACATTTTTAAATGAACTACACAATACCTTAATCAAGAGCAGAAATATACATATATATACAGTATAACAAAATTTACATTAAATTTGTATCAATAAACCAAGATCTATACCAAAGCAAATTATTCAACTCTATAGCATATCCCCTTTAAATATAAACAAACAATTATAAACAATATTTGGGAATATGAGCATAGTTCTGTCCAAACTTCTTCCTGCTGTTTATTGGGAGAAGCATTTTCTTTGTGGGGTTGTTTACAGCAACCTTTCAGGGGCTCTTGTTCCATCAAACCATATTGGTCTGGAAGCAATCCACAGGTTCTCCTCTTCTGTGAAAACAAAAGAAGAACTTCTTTTCCAAAGCAACATATCCTTAGACTCAAATTTTAAAATCAAGATACCTTTATGTTAGTTTAATTTAGCAGTCCATACAATGCAATGTCTCTCTATACTTAGCTCCTTCACAGTCAAAAAAAAAAAATCAAAGAAGACACATAATATACATAATCCAGATTATCTGTGAATTTTCCATTTTTACGTGGCTTATTTTTCTTTACTCTTTTTAATCTGTGACTATCTGTACTCTGTCTCTTTAAAGACTTTACCCTTTTTTAAGGCATTTACTTTATGACTCTGTATACCCTTTTTCTTCTCTCTCCCAAGCCTACATACATTTATCCAACACTGTGACTTATTTAGAGGTCTTTTATGTCTGAATCTGTCCTATTGTGAATCTGTAATTCTTTACTGTCCAGGAGCATTTCTTAAAAACTTAAGCTGCATCATTGCTAGGGGTAATATGGTAGTGGCTGCTTGCCCTGCCCAGTCCAGCATGGTGGAACTGCTCCCACCTCTGAGCCATGCACCCTGCCCCACTTCTAGGCACACAGTCAGTCCATGTCACCATGAAGCAAGCTGCAGCAGTCTGCTCACAAACCCCACTCAAATGCTGTGTAGCTAGACCTCCTGCCTGAAAGAATCAGAGTTTGTACTGGCAGGATGGCCCAGAAAGCTGGCATTTCAAAATGGTGTGGCTTTTTTCCTGCTACAGCTGAATCAGGAAAGCTTCTCTTAAAGGAGCTGCAGCAAGACACCAGCTGGGGAAAAAAATGCAGCTAAACTTTGTGGGTTTTTGTGTCTAGAGTTCCTTTCCAAGCACTCTCAGGTTTTACATGGATTTAGTCCACCACGTTGGTGCATCAAATGTTGGAAGGGGCTGCTTGTTTGTCCCGGCCACTCAGAACCAAAATAATCACACAAAAACTGTATTAATTAAATCACTGCTTGGCCCATTAGCTTTAGCTTCTTATTGGCTAACTCTTACATATTAATTTAACCCATTTTTATTAATTTATATATCATCACAAGGTCGTGGCCTACCAGCAAAGTTTCATCATGTCTATCTCTGGCAATGGCTCCATGGCATCCCTCTCTCTGCCTTCCTTCTCCCAGCATTCATTCTAGTTTTCCCCACCTAGTTCTGTTCTTCCCCGCCATAGGCTCAAAGCAGTTTCTTTATTCATTAACCAATAAAAGCAACACATAGACAGAAGGACCTCCCACATCATTTACCCTTTAATTATAACTAAGAAAAATTATAACTATTGATTGGGGGCTCTGTTAATCTGATCTTTTATGGGGTGTCCTGTGTGGTAGGTCCATCTCAGCTGCATTTCTGAAGCTGTTATGGATGTTGGATCATCTGGGCCATTGTTTCAGGGGTTCTTGTTTGATCAAACCATACTAGCCAGTAAGAAATCCACAGCTTTCTGTCCTCTATGGAAACAAACATAGAACCTCTTTTCCAAAGCAATATATCCTTAGACCCAAATTTTGAAGTCAAGATACCTTTAAAATACATATGTTGATTTAGTTTAGCAGCCCATACAATGAAATGTCTCTCTGTACTTAGCTCATTCACAGCCAAAAACAATATTAAAAGAAAACACAATAATATATATGATCTGATTCTATTTATTTTCCATATTTATGTGGCTTATTTTTCTTTTCTCCTTTAATCTATGACTGTCTGTATTCTGTCTCTTTAAAGACTTTACTTTTTTAAAACCATTTACTTTTTTATAACTATTTCTTTTCCTTCCCAAGCATTTAGAGGTCTTTTTTTAAATCTGAATCTGTCTTTATTGTGCATCTGTAATTATTTTTTGACCAGGAGTGCTTTTTTTTAAATGCTAAGTGGGCATGACTAGGACCAACTTTGTGGTCCTGCTTGTTGGCTCTGCCCAGTCCAACATGGCAGAGGCATGTTCACTGCCTCTGAGAGCCATGCACGCTGCCCCAGCTCCAGGGTTGCAGCGGGTCTATGTCATCATTAAGCAATTTGTAACACGCTGCTCACAGACCCCATTTAAGTGTTTGGCTTCCTGAAAGAGCCAGAGCTGCTTGTGCAACTAGCACGAACCAGGAAGCCCTCTCCTAAAGAAGCCACGCAGCCTTTGCTGCCAGTGCTGAGTCAGGAAAACCTCTCTTAAAGGAGCCATGGCACCCCTGCTCACCATCAGCAAACAGAGCCCGTCTGAAAAATAAATATGGCTACTAAGAAGCTAAACACTGTTCTGTGTCTAGAATTCTATTTCAAGCTTGCTCAGGTTTTATGTGAGTATAGTCAGCCCCACATTAGGCGCCAATTTGTAGTAGGAGGCTATTTGCTCATTTCTCAGCCCCCCTGAGCCAAAATAACAGAAACTCTATTAATTAAAACACTGCTTGGCCTATTAGTTCAGGCTTCTTATTAACTAACCCTTACATCTTTAGTTAACTCATTTCTGTTATTTCATATTTTACCATGAGGCTTGTGGTTTAGCAGAAAGGTCCTGGCAGGCAGGCATTTTTCTCCTTCAGTGGCTACATGGCATCTCTCTGCCTCTACCTTTCTTTCTCCTCTATCTCTGCTTGGAATTCTCACCTTGCTCTAATCCACACTGCCATAGGCCCAAAGCAGCTTCTTTATTAACCAATGTGAATATAATAATATTCACAATATAAAGAGGGGAATCCCACATCACTCTTTTATGCAAATTAAAACAAACCATGCCCTCTTGGAAATTAGATTAAGGAAAGGCACCCTTCGGTGTATACAGCCTTGAAAACTGGAAGAAGCACCCTTATTTGAAGAGGAAGCATGCCTTCCTCTAAATGACTATGACTGTGCAAGGAGAAATCTATACAGTTGAGCTTGGTGTCCCATGCTGTACACACTCCTTTGAATGGCCTGTGAACAGTGTACTTCCTGAATTTCTGAATTAGTTCCACAAACAAACACTGATCTCAGAGAAACTTTGGAGATTAGATTTTACATTTAAAAAAGCATCTGAATAGTGATGGTATATACCTTTAATCCCAGCTCACAGGAGGCAGAGGCAGGCAGATCTCTATGACTTCAAGGACAGCCTGGTCTACAAAGTGAGTTCTAGGATAACCGAAGCTACATAGAGAGACCTTGTCTTGGGAAAAAAAAAACCAACAACAAACAAGAAGCAAACTTGTAAAGCATGTGTTTGCAAACCTGAGGAGTCACTTTGCATTTGTGGTGGTTAAGAAAAGCACCACAGTTTTATAATGCTATAATGTTCAATTCTATGGTAGTTACAATAACAAAAAGTTGGAATGCCCCAGGCATTAGTAACAGGAACGGGAGAGTGAGTGATTATGTGGTGACCTCCATCAGACTCAGTTAATGCCTGGGATACAGCAGTGATCAATAGCTCCCTCTTCCCTTTATACTCCAAATCCCATGCGAGAAAACTGTCTCTATGCACTGACTGAACTTCTTCCCCATCTTTTGCTCAACTACTCCATTCCAACCCCACTTGCCTAAAAAAAACTGCAGTCACCCACAATGCCACAGTGTCATGCCACAGGTTAGTTCTGCCTGGCCTAATGTCAAAACAGCACATGATAGAGTAGCTGACTCTTCCCATTTCCTCCAATAACCTCCCCGTCAGCTTCTACACATTCCAAAGTCCCTGCCTGCCTCACCTTCTTAGCTGCTGGCTTTCCCTTGCTGACCTTCAAAGCAGTAGTATGCCCTCCAGCCTTCTTCTGGGCTGTTTGCTCTTTGTCTGAATTAAAAAAAAAAAAAAACTATTGCATTACTTTGCTTGTAGTGTTAGTGGCCTTGCACACATAAGTCGAGTGTTCTACCACTGAGCTTCACCCCAACCAGGCTCCATAGCTCTAAATAAGTCTCTCCATAGTCTTCTTTTGTATCTGCCTACTCGGCATCTCTTCTCATGTCTCTAGTAGGCATCTTGGGATCAACACAGTCAAAACGTTCCTGCGATAATCCAGCTGTTACCAAGACAGCTTTCCTCTCTCAGAATACAGCAGTGCCATTCCTCCCCTTCTGAAGAGACAGCTCAGAGTGCTTTCACCCTCGGACCAGCAAGCTGACTCCACTTTCGAGGAATATCCTGAACCTGATGGCGTCTCATAGCGCTCACTCCTACCCTCTCTCTATCAAGCCCCACCCTTGTTCCTTCGCCTGCCTGCCTGGCCTAAGCAGGGTCTGTGCGCAAGCCCCTTCCCTGAGCAGTCTCCCCACTGCTTGCACAGCCTGCCGTTCGTACCTCATCACAGTGCCTCTCCAAGAACTGTCTCCAGCTGACCTGATGTGCATGTCCCCTCCCTGACTGCCCAGCCTAACTTCTCTCACGGCATCTAAACACCCTGACTCATAGCAAGAGTCCATGGTTAACTAGCGAATGGGCATCGGGAACAAATGAAACTCACTTCCTGTCCATTGTAGAAGTTTCTCTTCTGCATCAAGTGTTTTCTCCCAGGCAGTCCTTCTGAGACTGGCCCTTACACTCTCCTGCTCCATGGCTTTATTCCATCCCCATTCCTCACTGAACCTCGCCATTTCTACCCAGCCTCTGGAGGGACTGAGAAATTTCGTCAGAATTGCCATGGCTCCAGAGCATAATGGAGAGCTTCAAAGTGCTGCTAACTCTTCCTTTCAGGCTGATTGTCGTATTTCTTTCTCCAGACCTCCTCCTCCTTCGGCATCCTAACCTTTACTGCTGGAAGGTCTGTCTACAGTCAGTCCTCTATGGAAACGACCCTCAGCTGAACAGACATATCCCATGAGCATCACAATGCCCAGCCTGCACCAATGACTGATCCACACAGATGAGGTTGCTCTCATTCTGACTCAGGTATCTTTGAGGTACTCCAATGGGGTCCAGCCACAGGAAAGGGTGTGGCTTTCTGATGCATAGAAGCATCTTCCCAAACAAAGGCGTGCTTGCCCTGAGTCCTGAAGAAAGGTAGTTTAAGTGGTAAATAGGCAAAGACAGAATACAGGATCTTTAATGAAGGAAACTGTGGAAGTGGATGATCAGGAACAGAGAAGCACAGGGCCAGCAGGGGAAGGCAAGGGCATTTCCCTGTGGGAGCAGGGAATGAAGTGATTGTGGTACGTGGTGAGAAACGAAGGTGTCATGGAGGTTGGTTGAGTCAATTGGCCTATGATAGCTCAACCGGGTATTCAGAGTGGCACTGCAGGTTTCTGAGCTGCAAGGCGTCATGGCATAGTGTCATTGCACTCACTCTTCCCCTCTCACCTTGTCTCTTCCCTTCAGATTGTCTGGTACAAATGAGAACCACCGCCTTTTTACAGATCCTGCCTCCACGACCGAGATGATTGGTCTAAATTTAGATACTTGGTTTGGGTGTCAACCTGCACAGTCTGTGGAAGAACTGCTCTCCTAGATGGCAACCCGACAAAGCAGTGCCTGAACCGCGAGAGTTAGAGCCTTGTCCCTCTTTGCCATCTGGTCTTCATACAGTGACCAACTTGTTCCCCACTTTAGCATATCTGAATATCTGGCACCCTCACACACACACACACACACACACACACACACTGATAGGGGAGAGTAGCATATGTTTTTCTATGACAAATAATGAGATCCTATAACTGTATTAGTTCTTAAACAGTGCAGGAAGATACCATTAAAATGTAGGCATGTGTGTGTGATAGAGACAGAGACACAGAGAGAGACAGAAACAGAGACACAGAGGGAGTTAGCTATAATAGTAAAGACAGATACAAAGTTTAACAATATGCGTGTGCTTTTAACTGTTTATTTCATTTTATGTGTGGCTGGGCGGCCATATGCATGCAGTACCCCTGGAGGCCATAAGAGGGCGTCAGATCTCCTGAGACCAAAGTTGTGTTTGGGAGCTGCCTTGTGAGTGCTGAGGATTGAACCCAGGTCCTTTGGAAGAGCAATCAGTACTTTTTATCACTGAGTCATTGCTCCAGTCCCATGTGTGCACTTTATGTTAGAAAAAAAAATCGTTTACCTCTGCAGTTGTGTGAATGAGAACGGCTCCCATAGGCTCATACATTTGAATGTGTGGTCCACAGTTAGTGAACCAGCTTGGAAAGATTAAGGGGTTTGCCCTTCTTCAGGGAGGTGCCATTGAGAATGAGCATTGAGGTTTCAAAAGCCCACATGATTCCCAGTTAGCTCTCTGCCTCCTGCTTGTGGCTAGGATGTAAGCTCTCAGCTACTACTCAGCACTACACCTGTCTGCCTGCTGTAGTGTTCCCAGCCATGATGGCAGTGGCCTCGCCCTCTGGGACTATAAGCCTCCAACAAATTCTTTCTTTTATAAGTTGCCTTGGCCATGGTGTCTCTTCACATCAGCAGAAATGTAACTAAGTCCCTGATTTGATTTTCCAGTATTCTCACCCCACCATCAAGTCCCATCTGGAGCCAAGGATAGAAATCTAGACCACAACACACAGAGGGGTTCCAGTGATGGCACAGAGCAATGCTCACCACCCCAAGCTAAGTCTAGGAGACTTGGAAACTCAGTCCCAAATGGGATGTCTTCATTAAACCTGTCCCCCCAGGGTTAAGGGATCTGTGTGGACCAGAAGGGGATAAAGAACACGAAGGAAACATAGCCTTCTAGACACAGCAGATCCAACAAATAAATGAACCCACAGAGAACGTGGCAGCAGGCACAGAGTCTGCACAGGATCCCAGTCTAGATGGGGAAGTAGATAGGAGTTCCTACCCTTAGCCGAGAAACTATCTCTGACTGACAACCACTTGACAAGGAAAAATTAGTTTTCTCCAATAGAATATCACTGGGTATATTACCCACACTTTAAAGGTAGGCCCCACACCTAGCAGTAGATGGCCAACAAGATGAACTCAGCAGTATTTCTGTAGACTTTTTGGCTCATGTTGTTTGGTGAGGGCATTGCTTGTTTGTATATTGTGGTTTCCAATTTTTATGGTGTGTGTGTGTGGTATCTTCTTGTGCTTTTTCTATTTCTTTTTTCTGGTTTGTTTGTTCTTTTGTTGTCTGTTTGGTTTCTAAAGAAAAGATAAAGGAAAGGATGAAGATGTGTAGTTGTGGAGGATCTGGGAGGAGCTGAGAGAGGGGAAACTGTGATTAGAATACATAGTATGAAAACGATTTCTTTTCAATGACAAAAAACCTAGGAGTGGCAGGGATGGGGTATGCAGCTCCCTGGCAGAGCACTTATCCTCTTGCCACCGCCGCTGTACACTGAAGAGACAGAAGCACAGATGGATAAGCGCTTACCAGCATGCCCAAGTCACAGGGCCAGAATCTGAACCCAGGCAGTCTGGCTCTAGAAGCCGTGCTCTCAAGCACTGTGTGACACGTAAGAACTGTCCACACTTCCAAAGGGGACATCACATCTGCTGTCTCCACACCATCAGATAAGGTTTGTCTGGTCTTGTTCCCACAGTTCCTTCTCTGCAGGAGGAAGAGCCGCATCATAGGTCTTCAGGCAGACTGGAAAATAAATAATTACCCTGCAGGAATCCTGGTGAAGGTAAGAGAGTCAGCTTTGAGGTCTGGGCGTGGAGTCAGAAGCAGTGTGGTGGGACTTCCCAGGGTGGACTGGAGATGACATCACAGGATACCACCACTGCCACTCTGCCCTGGAAGCCCAGGGCCCTTTGTCATTTTCCCTGTGTGACAACATCAGCAGACATGTGTAAAGGGAGCATCTCAGCCACACACCAATGCCACTGAGGATGTGAACCACTGAATGCCGGTTTCTGCTTTGGGGAGGCAATAGCCCTAACCTGAGACCTTTCGGTGGAGATTGATTTTTAAAATATACCAAGAACAAGAAAGCTCATACATTGTTATTTATGTTTGTCCCAAATTAGGAACAATTGAAATGAATGTATATCAGTGAGTTGTGGTACATTCATATCATTAAGTAGTACGTAGCAATGAAGTGAAATTGCCTGTCAAGTGTATTAGAGAAACATGCGTGAATCTTGCAAATATTTTGTCAAGAATAAAGCCTAACAATAAGCAGCACGCAGTCCTCATCTGTTGCACAGAGCGGCTTCTTTGACCAGGGGCGAGAGCAGCTTTTGTAGCAGACAGAAGCTGTTTCAGATAACTTCAGCTGTTCAACATGCAGACGATATGAAGCCATGGGGTGCCCAGCCCCAACTTGTACACCTACAATGCAACCCATTTACATTTTTAATTTGAGCAGTTATATGTATGTGTGCTTGTATGTATGTATGTATGCATGTGCTTTTATTTTATGTGTATGAGTGTTTTGGTTGCATGTATGTGCATGCGCTACATGTGTATACTGTCCAAAAAATCAGACAAGGCAATCAGTTCCCCTGGAACTAGAGTTCCAAATAACTGTGAGCCATGTGGTGGTGGTGCATGCCTTTAATCCCAGCGTTTAGAAGGTAGAGGCGGACAGACTTCTGAGTTCTAAGTTTGAGGCCAGTCTGCTTTACAGAGTAAGTTCCAGGATAGCCAGGGCTACACAGAGAAACCTTGTCTTGAAAAAACAAAACAAAAGAAAACAAAAAATCTTTACCTCCCACTATGCTGGAGCAAACATACGGCAGTGAGCTATTGTGTGGTCACTAGGAACTGAACCCACGTCTTCTGAAGAGCAGCAAATACTTTTAACCATTGAACCATCTCTCCAGCCACATTCAAAGTTTTTAAAGTTCATTGGCAAGCATAGAACTTAGACCATAAAAACAAGGAACTTGACTTTGGACATGAATGCTTCAAAGGAAAAGGTAGAGACATAGAGACGAAAGTTTCTTAACTCCATATTGTTACAACTCCAAGCCACACAATGAGTTGTGGTATAAATGTAACCCTGTTTTGGGTACAAATTCAATTGCCCAAACAGTATCGGAATTAGTAAAACTTGGCTTACTTTAGGTTGAATTTCCACCAAGCTTGTGTGTGGTCCATTGTGGAAGTATAGAAATGAAAAGGTTATTGGGGTAGAGGAGAAATGTCATCACTGAAGTTATTAAAAACTGGTGGGAACAGTTTTTCAGTCAACAAAGACCAGGGAGCATAACATTTGAACTGAAAATCTGATACTGAAGTGATCACTGGACTCTCAGGCCAGCAGGGAGGCAGAAGGTGGGAGGGCAGAAACCCACAGCCCTCAGCACTTGTCTTTTTATTCCGATAGCAAGTTCATTACTTTTTGCTAATTCTAAAAAGATTCTATGAAATGGTATTGAATTGTACACCATTTTTATGTTAGAGGGATATTTAGACAAAGAGGTTGCCAGGAGGTTAGGAATCTAATGTTCTGGTTATATGTCCCAGGCTGGTGCCTTGTTATTGTGTAGCACTCAAGAAAAAGTTAGTCAAAGTGTGGCCATGTTTCCACTTCTTTCAGGATGTAAAGTTGTGGATGTCACTGTCACAACCATTGTGGCATGCAGGGTTCCCTGAGCACCCAGGATCAACTGTCATTGTCAGACCTCGGCAAAGAGATGTCACGAGGATAAGGGTCCGTGTTGATCTTTAGCAAGGTTTCCCAGCTCAGTTGTCTAAATTTTTTTGTCTTAACTCCAGGGTACCTGAAGATAAGAATATAGACTTTTGCTCTTCTCCTTTCCCCTTCCAGAAACCATGGGTTGCCAAACTAAAACAACAACAACAAAAAAAAACCCAGAGACAGGAATGTCTCCCTCTGAGTTGTTGGTAAAAGATATCCCAGAAACCCCCTAAGCCTAACTTGTGGGTTGTGACCCCTTTTGGGATCAAAGACCCTTTCACAGAGGTCATTTAGGACCATTGGAAAATGCAGGTATTTACATTCTGATTCATGACAGTAGCAAAACTACAGTTTTAACACAGCAATGAAAATAACTTTATGCTTAAGGGTCACCATAACATGAAGGACTGTATTAAAGGGTCACGGCATCAGGAAGATTGAGAGCCATTGCCCCAAACAATGCAAGCTATTGCAATTACTCTTGATTGCCCACCAGAACTTGAGGGTGACCCTATCACTGAAGACATCAGACATACTGCTCCTGGGGCACAGAGAAGCAGGTATTGGCCAGGAGGATTCTTCTTTGCTGGCTAGCTTTCATACTGATGGAAGGGAGGGGAGTCACCAACAGTGTCACCCAACGGTGAACCCTAAGAACTGAGTAATAAGTGACGTGGATACAATAACGGCACCAACGCCATGAGGGCAGCCAGCTGGGTTTTGTGCTGGACTTAGGGCCTACTTTATAGGAAGAAACACCTCTTTGGTACCACAGATCAGGTCATGAACCCGTAGTTAGGAAGCTCACCGGCCTCAGGGTGAGCTTCCTGCCATCATTGTTCTAGATGGACCTAGTACCAAACTGACCTCTAAATTTGCATCTCCATACCAATAAATTAGTGCAGCTCTCAAACAATGCCAGGGAAGTTTCTTTACGCAGTGGGCAGTGGTTAATCAAGAAACTCACAATTGCTCAAAGTATAGAGAACAAATGTCAGCAGAGTGCTCAGCTACAAACAGGACAGCTATAGCAAACCCTCCTCCTGAAGAGCCAAGAACTAGCTAAGAAAGGGAGGCACAGAGAGACCGTAAGAGCCAGAGGTCATGGAGGACCAAAGCAAATCAGTGTCTTCTAGACACAGAAAGACTACTGTGCTTAGGAACTCATGGTAGCTGTGGGCTGTACAAGTTCAAGCCAGGAGACATTCCAGCATGGGATGGGAGGGGTTTCTGAGCTCCCAGTCAACTGAGAAACTACGAACAGCTGATGGCTTCATGGGAAGAGAGAGTTGGTTTTCTTTATGGGTCCTGGTTGGTCGATCATTCTCCAGTAGACAGCCCAGGCCCAGAACATCACAAATTAGAGTATATGGTTATAAAATTTTTAAAAATTAAAGAAAGCAGACACAAATTAAGGTGAATCCAAGAGGGGTTTGGGTGAATATAGTCAAAATATATTGTATGAAATGAATGAAAATATTGTTAAATAGACCTCAAGCAAAAGAATAAAGGTAAATACCTACCAAATTTGATCACATTAGAATATTAGGCCCCCAAATTGGTGTATTATACCTACTAGATAATTAAACTTCTAGTCTCCTCATTTACTTGAAAGGGGAGTTCTGAAGATACTGCTTCTGACACGCTATCTGATGGGGGAAATTATCAGCCAATCACATCTAGTTGGGGTGTGATTACCTGAACCCCCAGTTAGATAAACGGAGAGAACACAGGTGTGCTCTCTCTCTCTCCATGCAGTGTCTTTGGACCTCCGGACCTCCCATCCCCATCCTTGTAGCGTGAGTTTCCCCCCTTTTTAGTCATTAAAAATAACCGTTCCTATTGAGCTGGCTTGGTTATTTATTTGTGCCGACCCAATTCCTCAACAGCTATCCGGGAAAGATGAGGCATGGAGCTTTTATGGGTATAAGGCAGAATTGTTCATAAGATACGCTGTAGAAGACAAACCCAGATGGCCACCTCAGTGGGGGAATCTAAGGAACAAAGAACGAGACAGAGAAGAGCATTCTAGAAAATGTTGTCTGAGCAAAATCACACTGCAATGGAACCAGTTGGGCTATGAAGACACCACACCCAAAGCTGGGTGCACTACCTTCTATAAGGACTAGAGATGGTCGTGGTGCTAGCACGCAACATCACTCTCAGACCTGAAAGCCAAGCAGGCCCCCAGAGGGGCTCTGTTGTTCATCTGAAGTGAGACTAACAACTCTTTGAGTTAGCTCTTTGAACTGGTACCTCAGATTCCAAGGAAAAGGTGGCTCCTGATTCCGTATCTGTACACACAGATAACTGATGAGGTTGATAAGTAACAAGTCTGCTAATTATTTATTATTATTAGCATTATCATCACAATTATCATTATTATCTCACTGACCTCGTTGGGTTTATAAAGATTGAACTCCTGTGAGCTTTTACTACAGGGCATGTAGTAGCCACCACTATTCTACCCACAGCCGCACATCCCAGCCGAAATTCCAAGAAATCCAATCTTGAAAGATTTCTCCTGGACTCCATCTTCAGTCCTGCCGCCCTCACTCGTATTCTTTACCAATCTGATGATAATGGGCAATAAACTGCCTCCCATGAGATAGAGTCACTCAAAACAAGCTCGATTTCCTAGGAAAGGCCATCTGACATTGCCCGGCGCTGCCCTTTGAAACCTGGAGCACTGGCAGTTGGCACCTGGAGCGGGTTTCACTTTCTCTTTCAGGCATCAAGAGCCATATTTCGTTCAAACTGCAGTCGCATTCTCCAGTGCGGGGATGAGATGAGAATACGGGGCCTGCAACGCACGCTCATTTACAGAATGGTGGTCTCTGTGTAGCAGCCGCCGCAGGGTCTCGACCCAGTCCATAAGTTCTGTGATATTTCATTAAGGAGGCAGTGAGAACTGGAGAGATCGGGAGGGAAGACGCTCTGTGAAATAGCATGTCGGCGCTGTTCCGCACACACGTTCCTACCTTCATTCCCCTTTGTTTGCCTAGGTGTATGAGGTTAACTGTGTGACTCTGACCGTGACAGCTCCTGCCACAACCACTGTTAACGACAAAACAATCTCCTGATGGGAGAACAGAGGACCTCTTACTTGTATTTAATTTCAGATACAAACTGATAAGCCCCGAGACTGTGGAGGTGACAAGGAATGTGGTTTTCAGATTGCCTCTATGGAAAACAAAATGTCTTAAGGGTGTCATAAACTGTTTTTAGCTAGTGTTTGGGGAAATTTGAAGAATTGCTCTACGTGGTTAGAGTATATCCTTCCAAAATGTGTGTGTTGAACTGAAAGGCTGGTCTCTGGGGAGGTGAATAAGCCATGAAGATTCCTTCTTGCACCTTTGTCCCATCTTCCATGTGATGACCCGGAATCCATGTCTGCTAGAAGACACAACAACAAGGTACCCACCCCTGGGAACAGAGAGCAGCATCCCCCAGCCCCCACTCCACCTTCATTCTCCTTTGTTTGCCTGGGTGTATGAGGTTAACTGTGTGACTCTGACGGTGACAGCTCCTGCCACAACCACTGTTAACGACAAAACAATCTCCTGGTGGGAGAACAGAGGACCTCTTACTTGTATTTAATTTCAGATACAAACTGATAAGCCCCGAGACTGTGGAGGTGACAAGAAATGTGGTTTTCACATTGCCTCTATGGAAAACAAAATGTCTTAACCCACCAGCACCTTTACTTTGGATGGCCCAGCTTCCAGAGTGGGGAGAATGCATTCTGTTTGGAGTCTCCCCAGTCTGTGTGCTTTGCTGTAGTAGCAGGAATGGATGAAGCTGTATCCTAACTAATAATTATCCCACCCACAGTCCCGTTTCTTCTGCTAAAATCTCGAATTTCATCTCTTGGTTTTCTGTCTTTATTCCCTCTGGTGCTGCCATAACTTGTCAGGTTGTTGTGTTAATAAAGTTAAAATATTACAGGTCACCTTTTTTTCTGTCTTTTTTTTTTTTTTGAGATGAAGTTTCATGTAGCCCAGGATAATTTTGAATTTCAGATCAAACTCTGGGGTTACAGATACACACCATCATGCCCTGCAGGAGGGAGCTATTCTCTCTCTTTCTCTACCCCTCTCTCATGTGTATGTGTGTTGCATGCATGTATTGTATGCATGCATGTGAACATATGCTCAAGTGTAGTTGGCTCTTTGTGTACATGTGGAGGTCTGAGGTTTATTTTGGTGTCTTCCTCTATTGCTCTCCACTCTATTTTTTGAGACCTGATCATTCATTGGAGTGGAAACTTGCTGTTTGGGCTATTCTGGCTGCCCACCAAACTGCTAGGGTGTCTGTCTCCACTCCACATGCTGGGGTTGGTGAGTGTGGCTGTGCCGTGTGATAGTTTTCTGTGTGACAGTTTGCTTTTGTCAACTTGACATAAACTGGAGTTGTCAGGTACTAGAGTACCTCAGACGATGAATTGCTACCACAGGAATTGCCCATGGGCATATCTGTGGGACATTGTCTTGCTTAATGACTGATGTGAGAGGGTTTAACCCGTGGAGGTGCCACCCCTGGACGGGTAGTCCCAAGTTATATAAGAAAGCAAGCTGAGGAAGCAATGAAGAGAAAGTCAGTAAGCAGCACCCGTCCTTGTCTCTGTTTCCATTCCTGCCTCCAGGTTCCTGCTTTGCCCTTATTAGATGAGAGGCTTTAACCTGTAAACTGAAATACATCCTGTCTTCTCCAGGTTGGCTTTGGTTGGCCTTTTATCACAGCAACAGAAACAAAGTAGGACAGCATAAAAGGAGACCGGAACTCAGGTCGTCACATTTGTGCAGACGGGTTTTTACCCACTGAGCCTTCTCCACAACACAAAGATATACTTTTTTAAGAATAACAAGTAATATTTAAAATGCTGTAATGCCAAGATGTGGGGAAAACAGGCTTAGGAACTTCTTAGAAATGTAATATTAATTTTTCTATAATAGCATA
This sequence comes from Ondatra zibethicus, assembly GCA_004026605.1. Lineage (NCBI taxonomy): Eukaryota > Metazoa > Chordata > Mammalia > Rodentia > Cricetidae > Ondatra > Ondatra zibethicus. The sequence continues at coordinate 47,737 of PVIU01007373.1, forward strand.
GTAACATTACCCCTAGGGCATTTACCAATCTAAATTGTTAATATACCAAGAAAGAAGAAAAGTAAGTCCTTTATCAAAGGCATTTCTTTGGTCATCTTTGATCTGGATCAACAGGTCAATGGGACCTTTCCTAAGCCACACCCAGCTCTAAACAATGAACCATTCCAAGATCATCCTTAGGCCTGTGCCACTGGAATTTTTGTTAAAGCAATTGGAGCCAGCAACACTTATCTTTAGCAGAGTTTTATTTCAAAGACTGTCAACATGTGGCCATATGTCATCCATAGGGATGACATTTAGGAAGCCATTTAAAAGAGGTTCTCAAGGCATTTGCTTTAATTTCAATGATGATCTTTGAAATGAGAAAATTCAAGGACAATGTAGCAACTTTGACACTGTATCAAATATGATCATTACTATATTTACTAAAATTTAAAGAATCTTCCTTTATTCTGAATTTCTGTCTTTTCTATTTCAGGAACTGAAATCATTTAGCATAAAACGCTAGTGATTATAGATAACAAGATTTAAGATAGCCTCAGTCTAAAATGAAGACTTGGCAGTTCTAGTCCTCCTCTGCTTTTCAACCTACATTAGAAAACAAAAGAACAAAAAAAAATCAAAAGCAACAATAATCTACGTCTGTCAACCTGCCTCTTGTCCTGGGGAGCCATACTATACGCATCTTTATCCTGATTTCCCAATATTGTCTCATACTTTGCATGCACCAGATTCTCAATAAATGCTTATCTTGGTGCCTATGAAGCAGCCTCCAGTCATAATGTAAATATCTTCCAGGGAAATGATAGCAGTCTATTTCTCATGACAACAATGTGTTTTGAGATTTGGTTATGAAAGTAACTAACCCTTCCCCCCCCCCCCGCCAGCCCGACACACACACACAAATAAAAAGGAGTTTAAAGGGGATGTGGAAATCTATGTTAGGCACCCTACTGAGAATTTTAAATTGCATAACAGAGTAAGGATGGTTCCATTTTCTGAAGCATAAAACTGGCACCTACAGAGGGTAGGGTAACTAATTTTGGATTACACCAGAATAGAATGAAAGAGGGTAATGACCATTTAGCACAGACTCAAAATACTTCATATTTGTGTTAGTACATATTACTCATCAGTTTGATTGGGTTGAGAAACACCTAGGAGATTTGCAAAACACACTTCAAGGTCTGCTGATGGGGATGCCTCCAAGGGATGTTTAGCTAAGAAGAAGACCTGCTCTGAATGTGGCTGGCACCATTCACTACTCTGAGGGCCCAGACAGAGCAAAAGAGGAAAGAAAGAGGAAGCTAGCAATGCAGTAATATATCTATCTCTACCTCACTCTACTCACCCTGCTACCATGATGTCACATCTCACCTCAGGTCCAGAAACGTGAAGTCAGCTGCCTGAAATCTCAGCAACCATGAATAAAAGGGCATCTTTTCTCTTCTAAAGTTGCAGGTTTGTGTCACAGTGGAGGAGTGACTGACACATGGTCAAAAGGTTTGGGTCACAGTGGAGGAGTGATTGACACATGGCATAAAGTTTTAGCACGTTCCCAGCGATCTATTGAGACATAGGTCTAAACTACTAGGTACACTTAAACTCAGTGTTCTCCCTTCTTTAAACCAGAAGGCTTGGTCTTCAAAGCAGTGTCATCATGTTTATCAGATGGATTTGACCCAATGGCTTTGTCAAAGTTATTAGTTTATATCACTTTAAGGAACCACATGAGTCACCGCTTAAGAATAAATTATCACATATGATATGACTCATTCAACTATGAATAACAATAGCATTCTAATAACTTAAGAAAGTCTAAGAGTTTGGGCATTATAATTGGAACTGAGAGACAGCCAAACTCTTTAGTATACAAAGATTTGGAGGAAGAGACAGACTTTCTCTTCATTGCTTCCTCAGCTTGCTTTCTTATATAACTTGGGACTACCCGTCCAGGGGTAAGTGCTCAGTAAATATTTTGTTGCTTCCTAATACAAACAGAAATAAGAAGGCCACATTTCAGAGGCAGAAGGGTAAAAACAAAACAAAAACATCCTTGAGACTCTCCATGGTGCTGACCATTGCTGGACCATCACTGGGCCACCAACTTTACTAAATTAATCTCAGTCTGACTCCTGGAACTCAGTGTGGTTGGTGGCCAAGGCTTTCCAGTGACCCTGCCTCTGTTTCTTCCTGAACCTGCCAGTGGACTCCTTCCCAAGTCCTTCCCTGTCCAACTCTTTTCTTATGACCTGGGCCATGAAAGTAAGAGCAGTAGCTGTCTCCTCCACTCCCACCCACCTTTCTTCTTCATCCAGTGGCTCCTCTTTGTTCCCCAGTGCTTTGTGGCTGTTCTTCCCCCATCTTTCTCCCTCCTCTCTGATGAAAAATAATCTAACTTGATACCCACTGTATCACTGGTACCATTTCCTCCACATTCTTCTTTAGAACTTGGCCTATTCCACCTGAATGCAGGCAGCCAGAAAGCAGACCGGCCTTTCCGAGAAGAGGGGAGATGGCAGAGTGAGAGCAGGCCTCTCAGGGGAGAGGGAGCTGTGCAATGGACATGGAAAGAGGCAAATATTCCATGCATGTCCGTAGGACAGAGCTGAGGCTGAGGGTGGCTTTGTCTATGAACAGAAAAGCAAGGATGTAGCCAGGGGCCAAAGCTCAGGTGAGAAATGCCCTGGGGTCAGCTCTGGTCATATCAGTGGTGTGTGTGTGTGTGTGTGTGTGTGTGTGTGTGTGTGTGTTTGGGGGTGGGGGAGAAAACCCAGTGAGAAAGACATAAAATTTGCTGTAAAGTCGTAAAAGAAGAAAAAGAAAGTGCTGAGGGGTTCTCCCCTTTCCCCTTTTCTCTCCCTTTCCACAGACTTACATTAAAAAAAATTCAGCTATATTGCAATATGTATAAAACCACCCCCATCTCTGAGCTGAAGGCCCAGGAGAGCTTGCACATGCAGTGTCAAACGGTTTTCTCACAAAGTGCAATCAACACATTTGAGCTGAGCAAGCGAGGTTTAGCCTTAGCCAGTAGAGGCTGAGAGTTGGCTGAGCCCTGCCTCTATGTCCATGGCAGCTGTTGACTGAAGGAGACAGGCTCTGCACACCCCAGGGTGCTATTCTCTTGCTAGTGTGAGTAACCAGAGTGGAATGTTTTAGAAGTTTGTTTTGTTTTGCTTTCTTTTTAAAGTTAACAGTCAACAAAGTCAGGCATCCCCCATCTCTCTCCCTCCTTCCCCTTCCCTCCCTCCTTCCCTCCTTTCCCTCCCTCCCTCTGTCCCTCCCTTCCTCCTTCTCTCCCTTCCCAAGATCTCCTTGGTTGGGATAAACGGGATGAGCTCCAGGGCTCTGAGGTCATGTGCTCCCCTCCCAGCCCCTGCACTGGTGTTACAACCCCCACACCACTAGGCTTGGCTTTTGCATGGATGCTGGAGCTCCAAACCTAGGACTTCATGCTTGCACAGCAAGTGCCTTTATCACCAAGCCATCGCCCTTCCTGGAGCCAGGAATTTCCTAAGTGCTTCACCTCTGTTAACCTGTTCAGTTTCCAAGTAACCTGGTGACCTGGCTATCATTACCATACAGCTTTAAGCATCTCATTCAACCCAGCCAGGAAAAGACTTACATTTGAGCGGGATGCAAACACAGACATCCTGGAGCGTGCCTCTGCTCCTAACCCATGTGCTCCTCTGTCCCTTTAAGGGAATTCACTTGGTGTGACCATCTTTCTAGGGAGCAGGGTCTAGTTCAGGTCTACCGGGGCCAGTCTTTAAGCCTTTAAATACAGTTACATACAAATTTAAGCACAAATTTCTTTTAAAAGTGGGAGGAAGCAAAAGTCAGCACATATCCATGCAACTCTAAAAGCGAGGAGCAGCAGGGCCAAAGGGATCGATTAGTGAGCCAATTCTTACCTGCGAACACTGGCCATTTACTCACTTCCTCCTGCGGTCCTGGGAACTTGTCATTCCCTAACTCTATCCCCTCAAACAAATGAAACCACTTGAAACCTGACATTATTGCAGTACAACAAATATCAAATAGCATTTTCCCCTCTCCTCCGAGAGCTGGAAAAGCACGACTCTACTGTAAAAGGACTGGACCGGTCGTGAACCCTGGGAATACTCCTCAAATGATCCCTTATCATTTAATCTTTGAAACTATGGCATTTTCTTTGGATTCTCATCTCCGGCAGCTCGGGTTCATCCTTTCTGGTATCTCATGCTCTCTCATCCCCTTTACTACCTTTGAAATAGCCCCTTACCCTGAAACGGGCTCTGTACTAATTTTATCAGTTGTTTCAAGGTGTACAATGTCCGTCTTGGCTGGGTGGGTTAGGGCCCTCCTTGGCTGGGGTGGAAGCAGTCTTCCTTGGCTGGGGTGTGCACTGTTTGGTCTGAGTTCTCTCCCTCCTAGTCTTTGGCTAGCTGTTCTTCCCCACAGTGCAGAAGCATTCTGAAGTAGCCATCTCCCTGTTATTCCCTCCCCTGCCCAGATTAGTTCATAGCCTTTCAAAACACCTTCCTCCATGCACCTCTGCAGCAATTCCCTGTTTCCTTCACATCTTCCCGCCTGCCCTGCCCACTTCCATAGTGGAGGCAGGGGTTTATTGCCTTTATTGACCAAGCAGTCAGACACTTCTCTCTTGTCTGTGGCTATTTCCCACCTGGAGCTTGGAGCAGCACCTGCCACTTGCAATCAATATTTATCTCTTCAATTAATGAAGGAATCACGGAGACCAGCCTCAAGCCTGCAAAAATGAAAGAACAAGTGCTTTTGATTCAACATCTCAAGGAAGAAGAACCATGACATTTTCATCTCTTAAAACTCTCTGATTAAATTAACATTTAGCATCTTTACCTGATAATCAAAAATCCATTCTTATTGGGAAATATTTTGAAATTCTGTCAAGCTATCTGTATTGTCATTTTAAAAAAAAAGAAATAGAGAGAAGTGGTATCACCTGTGGGGACCCTAAGCGTGTTTCTTTATACCCTCCATCTCATCTTTGTTTTTCCTTGACAATTCGTATTTAATATGTGTGGGTTTGTTTTTTATTTTTAAAGCCAGTTTCTTATTCAACCATTTGTTTGCTTTGGCTATGCGAGAGCTTTGCACTCATACTCTGCTGTTAGCCACTGCCACAGCCGGGTTTCGGTTATACTCTTGGGGAAGTAAGCTATTATCTAGAAACCCAAGTGCTTCCTTAACCTTGTTTCCGTGGGGAAAATGCATTTCAAATAACCAGCCAGCATTGACTGCGGTAGTGCAAGCCATTTGTATATGGTGGCTGCATGGAACCTTGAGGGCCTGTGAGTTTTGCTTGTCACCCAATACACAGCAACAAAGCATGGCATATGCTTTGCACATTCCTGTGCCCACCTTCTTGAAAATATCAACATCTCAAGGTTTTGTGAACCCAAGGAAGAATGGAAGTGCTTAATAAGAAAACCCATGACAACTCAAAAGGGAGACAAGCCAGAGCTCCGAGAGCTCAGTGGTTGGTTCATTCAAGGACAGTGATTTGTTTGTTTGTTTGTTTAGAGGGGAGTAAAGAATTTCTAATGCTAAGGACACAGATCCTGAGGAGCAAACCTTGACCTAGACAGGCTCCTAGTATGACATAGAACTGTAGAAAGTAAAGAACAACCCCTAAAACCAATTACTACAGATTTTATGACAAGCAAATTAAAATAAGAAAGCACAAATTAAAAACAGGCAATTTTTTTTCGGTGGAAATCAATGTTGATAAATTAGAAAACAGCATGTTCCCTATAACAGCAGCTGAACCGGTCCTGGAAGAATTCTTCCGACACAGCTGCTAGAGCTGATTCACGTAACTCCACAAAACAAGTTTTATATTTTTTCTTACTAATAAGGTAAAAAAGATGATAAAAAGGGTTACCAAGCAACAAAAAAATTTTAGCAAAAAATGAAATATAGCAAATAGAGATTTTTTTAAGAAATCATTCCAGAACAATTGAGATATTTGCTATGTGTTCCCAGAAACCCGAAATTAATGTTCCTGTGCCATATTCATCACACTCTGCGATGACAACAAAGAATAAGAAAAATTATAGAATGATCATATTTCTGATGCCTATTCTAGGTTTCACAAGCACAGACATTAAGACAAAGACTAAAAGCAACAACATATGATTTGTGAGATTAAAAAAAAAAAAAAAAAACTCCAACCAGAAAACCTGAGGGCATCTGGAAATCATGGATGATAACAGAATGACAAGATACGACTACTCTATGAAACCGTGACAAGCACAAACTTGGACCTGGGAATTTCTTTTTTTTTTTTTTTTTTTTCTTAGCTGTTTTTCCAGTCGTTGATGAAACCAGATGCAGAGATCCACAACCAAGCACCAGGACAAGAAGCTCCGGGAGTCCAGTTGAAGAGAGGGCAGAGGGAATACGTGAGCAAGGGAGGTCAGGGTCATGAAGAAGTCTACAGAGACGGCTGAACCAAGTTTGTGTGGACTCATGAATTCTAGACTGACAGCTGTGGAGCCTCCATGGGAGCAAGCTCGGCCCTCTGCATGGGGGAGACAATTGTGTAGCTTGATCTACCTGAAGGTCTCCTGGCAGTAGGACCAGGAGCTATCCCTGCTGCATGAGCTAGCTTGTTGGAGCCCATTCCCTATGGTGGGATGCCATGCTCAGCCTTAAAGCAGAGGGGAGGGGCCTGGTCCTGCCTCAACTTAATGGGCCAGGCTTTGTTGATTCTCCCCTTTGGGAGAGGTGGATGGGAGGTGGGGGAGATGAGGGAGAAGGGCTTGGAATGTAAAATGAAATTTTTAAAAAATCCATAAAAAGATCTTTAAAAATTAAGGACTTGATAATTCCATGTCTTGTCTGAATTTATGACTTCCACTGAGGTCCTTGGTGCTTGCCACCGTGACTTGGAGTGGGCAGATATTCTTGCCTCAAAAGAGCTATGCACAGAGGTGCGAGTCTCTGGAGTTTAAGCATGAATCCCTGGCACTCATGCGCTTCAGCATTCAAATATAATAAAGCAGAGGGCTCGGGACAGCATCATGGGCACTTTTTCTGGCTTGCTTAACTTTTATTGAGTTTGGTGGCAAAGACACGGGGAGTAAACCTAGGACCAGTAGCTTCTAAAACCACCTAGAGATGCAGGAAAAAGCAAACAACTACAACCCTGAGGGATTCACCGGCTGCCTATACCAAGGCAGACTTTGTGGGGGGTCTGAGCTGAACTACAGTGATCAAATTGAAGAAACACCCAAAATGCCTGGGTTTTCACTGTGGCCATTCAAAGAGCTGGGAAGGCTGAGTTACATTTAGTCATAAGAATGAGCGCATGTGGAATAAACCAGGTAGAAAAGACTTTGTTCACACACATCACATCAGCCGAGATCCTTCTGGCATGCGACTCTGACTCAACCTAAGCCCTAAGGACACGAACATCTTGGTAAGACACCTAGGTAGGCAGTCCGATGGGTGGCGTCATGGTTCAGTTATATTCTCGAGGACATCTTTTGGTTCTCATTGCACAGCTGTTGCCATGCTTGTGGTCATCAGTGGGGCAGAGTTCCGGTAACACATCCTTACACAATGGCCCTGAAAGCAGAAAGTGGAGGAGGCACGTGAAAAGCTTGCACCAGATCAACTAAACAAGCAGAACAAGCAAAACACAGAAAGAAGGAAAGAAAGAAAGAGAGAGAGAGAGGGAGGGAGGGAGGGAAGGAGGGAGGAAAGAAGGAAGGAAGAAAGAAAGAGGAGGGAGGGAGGGAAGGAAGAAGGAAGGAAAAAAAGAAAGAAGGAAGGAAGGAGGGAGGGAACAAAGGAGGGAAGGAAGAAAAGGAAGTAAGGGAAGGGAGTGAGGAAGAGAGGGAGGGAGGGAGGAAGAAGGAAGCAAAGGTGCTTTTCATATGCTACACATACCAGAAAGGAAAATTCCCTCATACTTTCAGGCCAGTCCCCCCTGATTGCCTTCAAAGCTAGTCACAAGCACTCCTTGACTAATTCCTGCCGAGAAGTTGAGCAGCTCTGGCTGGTATAGAAGATTTGAACTGTAGTTGGGCACACCGCTGAAGGTATAGCTAGAACGAAGCTGAGATTCTGTTTTGAAGGGAAAATGAGAAAATTTGGCCTTAGGGACATGAAGAAAAATACGGCTGGGCCTGGTGTCACATGCCTGTCATCCCAGTACTCTTCAGGCTGAAGCAGGAGTTCAAAGCCATTCTGGGCTACATACTAAGACCTTGTCCCAATAAGCAGACAAAAAATGAGATCGTCAGTGTAGAATATGTTATATAAACTACATGAATGCTTATAATGCTGCCGTTTTGTGAGTGGGAAAAATGCAACAGTCAAGATGGAATGAAGTCCCACGTGACACAACCACCCCAAGTAAACAGGCTGATTTAGCGCCTTTCCCGTTGATGCGAAGAAGACCACAGCCAAGGCAACTTAGAGAATAAAGTGTTTACTGGGGCTTAGAGTTCAGAGGGTGAGTCCATGACCATCACAATGGGGAACAAGGCAGCAGGCAGGCGTGATACTGGAGCAATAACTGAAAACCTTCATCTGAGCCACAAGTAGGAAGTAGAGAAAAAGCGAGCGTTAACTAGGAATGACATGGGCTTTGAAAACCTCGATGTCCATCCCCAGTGACACACCTCTTCCAACAGGGCCACATTTCCTAATCTTTCCCAAACAGTTCCACCAATTGGGGACCAAGTATTCACATATATAAGCCTGTGGTTGGGCAGCACTCTCATTCGAACGTTTTATTTACTGTTTATGTAGAGCCTATATAGGTTCACTGCAAGTCTGATCCATGGGTTTTATTGGGGATGCTGCATGTTTTGGGGCAGAGGAATAAAAAAACATTAAGAGTCAGATATTAGGTCTGAACATTTTTGCTCCAGGGAGACATTTTTCAGTACTTAGAATTTGTTGCCCAGGGCAAGTCATTTGGGTGAACAGCTGAACAGCTTGGGGTATTGTTCACTTGCAAGAAGGCAAAGAGCGGCATCAGTATTTTGAATGGCAATACATTCTTCTATGAGGTGGCAGTGTCATTTAGCCATTCGTCAATGGACCATGTGACTGTGATGTGGCACTGGTCATCTGTGAGACTTCAGCTTTGCTGAAGACTTTCCGTAGTCACTGAACGCCCAGCAGGTGCACCTCACCACTGCTCCCCAGATGACAAGCTCCCCAAGGAGCAGAGGTGATGGACAAGAGCAGTGATAATTTCCTCTAATATTACATTTTTACAATGGGATAAACAATGCAATATTCAAAACCATTTAAAACAGTCATTAAAAATTCTCATTTCCTGTCTCCAGCTCCCCTTCTCTCCCTCACGGATAAGCCCTTTGTGCAGAAGGGACATTTGATGATCCCAGCGCCTCCTGTTCTTTCTGTCTAGAAAAGCTGCAGGGATAGTTTTGACACACTCCCTCCCACAGCCTGCCCTGCCCTCTTCAGACATGGCCTCACTGGGGAAAATCACAACACATTTTTACTGTTAAAAAGGTCATTTGATGACATCTTGAAATTTGCAGGCAAATGGATAGAACTAGAAAAAAAAAAACCATCCTGAGTGAGGTAACCCAGACCCAGAAAGACAAACATGGTGTCCACTCACTCATAAGTGGATGTTAGACGTAAAGAAGAGGATAGCCAGGCTACAATCCACAATCCCTGAGAAGCTAGGGAACAAGGAGGACCCTAAGAGAGACTGTGTGGATGCCCCTGGGAAGGCAAAATAGATAAGATCTCCAATTTGAAATGTGGAGGGGAAGGGGGAAGAACATGAGGGAACCAGATGGTTGAGTTGGGGAAGGGACAGAAAGGGAGAGCAAGGAAAGAGCTATCTTGACAGAGGGGCCATTACGGGGTTAGGGAGAAACCTCGTGTTAGGGAAATTCCCAGGAAGCCACATGGATGACCCCAGCTAAGACTCTTGCAATAGTGGAAAGGGTATCTGAACTGACCTTCCCTTGTAATCAGATTGATGACTACTTTAACTGTCATCATAGAACCTTCATCCAGTAACTGGTGGAAACAAACACAGAGATCTACAGCTGAGCACTGGGCTGAGCTCCCAGGGTCCAGTCAAAGAGAAGGAGGAAGGATTATATGAACAAAAAGGTCAAGATCATGATGGAGATACCCACAGAGACAGTTGACCAGAACCAATGGGAGCTCACTGACTCTGCACTGATACCTGGAGAGCCTGCATAGGAACAAACTATATGCCCTCTAAATGTGACAGTTCTGTGGCTTGGGCAGTCTGTGGGGCCTCTGGCATTGGGACTAGGATTTATCCCTAGTGTATGAAGTGACTTTTTGGAGCCCATTCCCTCTGGAGCTATTGCTCAACCTCGATGTATGGTGGAGGGACTTGGTCCCACCTGAACTTGATATGACAGACTTTATTGACTCCCCATGGGAAGCCTTACCCCTTCTGAGGAGTGGATGGGGGAGTTGGGGGGGGGGAGGTGGGAAGAACAGGAGGAGGAGAGGGAAGAGGAACTGTGTGGTTGGTATGTAAAGTGAAAAAAAAAAAGCTTTTAAATAAAAAGATAAAATGTCATTTAACCTGATGGCAAGACCCATTACTCCTAAAACTCTGTTCTAGTCAAGGCCTGGGAATGTCCTGGCAAAGTAACTCTTTCCCAGAGCCACCTTCTGGCACATTCTATATCTGGGATGAGAACTGGGCATCTATGTAATTACCTGTTAGTTCCTTGCAGTGATCCAGGGAGGAAACCTGGCCTTTGTCACCCGCCCTGGCTTTGCAGGAACATCTGAAATGAGTTTTGTTGAGCTTACTAAATATTTTAACTAATTTTGTAATTAATAAAATTTTATGGCAACATACAATATCGAAGTCATGTAGGCCCATTTAAAACTGTTACTCGCTAGTTTTCTGATGAGGGAACTCAGAAGGAGCTTGAAGGTAAAGAAAAGAAAGACACATGCTCCCTATATTTCTAGCAAGACCCATGTATAATCAACCCTGCAATTCAGGAACCCAAAATGCTGATGAAGCTTAAACAAACTGACCTCCTGAGCACCTTCTAGTGCCTGTCCACTCTGAAGTGAAGTTCTGATGTGCAAGGACCAGCATAGCCATCTTCAGAGCTGGATCCACTGATCACTGACCCCTGTCCTTCCGGCTCTCCTGCCACTCTCCTTGCGCTGTTTGTGGATTTCAGTGTTGTAGATGCTCGGCATGGTGGAAGCACGGATGATTTTTTATAACTGTCTTTTTCACATATTTCCAAGCTCCATTCATATCAGAGCATGTACCAGAATTCTCTTCCTTTTAAGAAAAAAAACTTGTGTATATGGGAGTTTTGCCTTCATATGTCTGTGTACTACATACATGCCTGGTGCCCATGGAGGCCAGAAGAGGGTGGCAGAACTTGACAGTTACATGGTTGTGAGCTACCATGTGGTGCTGGGAACTGAACCTAGGTCCTGCTGAATATCTCTCCAACCCTAGGCCAGTCTTCCCTCCCTCCTTTTCTCACTCTCCCCCAATAAAACATCCCTTCACCTGAATTCTGTCACGTGGTGTCTTTCTCTTGCATGCTGTTGTTTTTTCTAAATTACGACATTCTGTGTATCCTTGGCTATATTGGAGCTCACTACATAGAGCAGGCTGGCCTCAAACTCATGGAGAATTATCACCTTCTACCTCCCAAGTGCTGGGATTAAAGGCGTGCACCATCATGCCCAGCCCTTGCCCACTCTTTTATGTGTTCTTAAGCCTGGGTTTTGAGAATTTTTTATATAGCATGACTAGAGGCTCTTTGTATGATTTGTCACTATTCCTTAGTCTCTATATACTTGATCTTTGCAATCTCTGAACAGTGTATTTTGCAGGACAAATGCTTTTTAACTTTGAGGAAGACACATTTATTTTTAAAACAGATTGCTTTGGGTAGCATGTCTTTAAAACTGCTTATCTAACTCCAGGTCATGACAGTTTTTCTGTTTTTTTTAAATTGATATTATTAAGCTATACATTTTTCTCTGCTCCCCTCCCTTCCTCCTGCCTCCCCTTCAACCCTTTCCCATGGTTCCCATGCTCCCAATTTACTCAAGAGATCTTGTCTTTTTCTACTTTACATGTAGATTAGATTCATGTATGTCTCTCTTACGGTCCTCATTGTTGTCTAGGTTCTCTGGGGTTGTGATTTGTAGGCTGGTTTTCTTTGCTTATGTCTAAAAGCCACCTATGAGTGTCTTTCTTGGTTTGAGTTAACTCACTCAGTATGATGTTTTCTAGCTCCATCCATTTGCCTGCAAATTTCAAGATGTCATTATTTTTCTCTGCTGTGTAGTACTTCATTGTGTAAATGTACCACATTTTCCTTATCCATTCTTTGATCGAGGGGCATTTAGGTTGTTTCCAAGTTCTAGCTATGACAAACAATGTGGTTATTAACATAGTTGAGCACATGTCCTTGTGGTATCATTGAGTATCTTTGGATATATACCCAAAAGTGGTATTGCTGGGTCTTGAGGAAGGTTGTTCCCTAATTTTCTGAGAAATCACCATACTGATATCCAAAGGGGCTGTACCAGCTTACACTCCCACCAGCAATGCAAGAGTGTTCCCTTTACCCCACAACCTCTCCAGCATAAGTTGTCATCAGTGGCTTTGATCTTGGCCATTCTTACAGGTGTAAGATGGAATCTCAGAGTGGTTTTGATTTGCATTTCTCTGATGGGTAAGGATGTTGAGCATTTCCTTAAGTGTCTTTCAGCCATTTTAGATTCCTCTGTTGAGAGTTCTCTATTTAGGTCTGTACTCCATTTTTTATTGAATTATTTGTTCTTTTGATGACTAATTTCTTGAGTCGTTTGTATATTTTGGAGATCAGACCTCTGTCTGATATGGGGTTAGTGAAGATCTTTTCCCATTCTGTAGGCTGCCATTTTGTTTTGCTGACCATATCCTTTGCTTTACAGAAGCCTTTCAGTTTCAGAAGGTCCCATTTATTAGTTGCTTTTTTCAGTGTCTGTGCTACTGGGGTTGTATTTAGGAAGTAGTCTTCTATGCCAATGCATTCAAGTGTACTTCCCACTTTTTCTTCTATGAGGTTCAGTGTGGCTGGCTTTATATTGAGGTCTTTGATCCATTTGCACTTGAGTTTTGTGCATGGTGATAGACATGGATCTATTTTCATTCTTCTACATGTTGATATCCAGTTATGCCAGCACCATTTGTTAAATATGCTTTCTATTTTCTATTTTTTGCTTTTTTGTCAAAAATCAGGTGTTTGTAGGTGTGTGGATTAATATCTGTGTCTTTGATTCCATTCCATTGGTCATCCTGTCTGTTTTATGCCAATACCAGGCTGTTTTCAGTACTGTAGCTCTGTAGTAGAGTGTGAAGTCAGGGATTGTGAGGCCTCCAGAAGTTCTTTTATCATACAGGATTGTTTTGGCTATCCTGGGTTTTTTGCTTTTCCATATGAAGTTGAGTACCATTATTTTGATGTTTGTAAAGAATTTTTCTGGGATTTTGATGGACATTGCATTGAATCTGTAGATTGCTTTTGATAAGATGGCCATTTTTACTATGTTAATTCTACCTACCCAAGAGCATGTGAGATTTTTCCACTTTCTGTGTCTTCTTCTATTTCTTTCTTCAAAGATGTAAAGTTCTTGTCATACAGTCTTCCACTTGTTTGGTTAGAGTTACTCCAAGATATTTTATGCTATTTGTGGCTATTGTGAAGGGTGATGTTTCTCTTATTTCTTTCTCAGCCCATTTATCATCAGTGTACAGGAGGGATACTGATTTGTTTGAGTTAATCTTGTACCCTGCTACATTAACGAAAGTGTTTATGAGTTGTAGAAGTTCCTTGGTAGAATTTTTGGGATTGCTTATGTAAACTATCAAGTCATCAGCAAACAGTGAGAGTCTGACTTCTTTTTTTCTAGTTTGTATCCCCTTGTTCTCCTTTTGTTGTCTTAGTGCTCTAGCTAGGCCCTCAAGAACTATATTGAATAGATATAGAGAGAGTGGATAACCTTGTTTTGTTCCTGATTTCAGTGGAATTGCTGTGAGTTTCTCTCCATTTAGTTTGATGTTGGCTGTTGGCTTGCTGTATATTGTCTTTATAATATATTTAGGTATGTTCCTTGTATCCCTGGTCTCTCCAAGACCTTTATCATGAAGGGATGTTGTATTTTGTCAAAAACTTTTTCAGCATCTAATGAAATGATCATGTGATTTTTATTTTTCAGTTTGTTTATATGGTGTATTATGTTGACAGATTTTCATATGTTGAACCATCCCCACATCTCTGAGATGAAGACAACTTGATCATGGTGGATGTTGGTTCTGATGTGTTCTTGGATTCGATTTGCCAGTATTTTACTTAGTATTTTTGTATCAATGTTCATGAGTGAGATTGGTCTGTAATTCTCTTTCTTAGTAATGTCTTTCTGTGGTTTGGGTATCAGGGTAATTGTAACCTCATAAAAAGAGTTTGGCAATGTTCCTTCTATTTCTATTATGTGGAACAATTTGAGGAGTATTGGTATTAGGTCTTCTTTGAAAGTATTGTAGAATTCTGAGCTGAAACCATCTGGTCCTGGGCTTTTTTTTGGTTGGGAGACTTTTGTTGACTGTTTCTATTTCTTTAGCACCTATAGGTCTGTTTAATTTTCTTATCTAGTCTTGAATTAATTTTGGTAAGTGATATTTATCTGGAAAGTTGTCCATTTCCTTTAAGTTTTCCAATTTTGTGGACTACAGGTTTTCAAAATATGATCTGATGATTCTCTGGATTTCCTCCATGTCTGTTGTTATGTCCCCCTTTTCAATTCTGATTTTGTTAATTTGGATATTCTCTCTCTGCATTTTGGTTAGTTTGGATAAAGGTTTGTCTATTTTGTTGATTTTCTTGAAGAACCAACTCTTTGTCTCATTGATTCTTTGTATTGTTTTCTTTGTTTCTATTTTGTTGATTTCAGCTCTCAATTTGATTTATTTCCTGCCATCTAGTTCTTTTGGGTGAGTTTGCTTCTTTTTGTTCTAAAGTTTTCAAATATTCTGTTAATTTACTAGTGTGGGATTTTTCAAGCTTCTTTATGTATTTAGTGCTATGAACTTTCCTCTTAACACGTTTTCACTGTGTCCCATAAATTTTGGTATGTTGTGTGGTCATTTTCATAGAATTTTAGGAAGTCTTTAATTTCTCCCTTTACTTCTTCCTTCACCCATTGATGCTTTAGGTGAGCATCGTTTAATTTCCATATATTTGTGGGCTTTCTGGAATCAGTGTTGCTGGTGAATACTAATTATTTTTTTTTTTTTTGGTCCTGTGGAGCCATCACAGAACCTTCAAAAATTGATTAGGATCTTGTTTATTGATACAAATTTATGTGAATGCTAATTTTAAGCCATGGTAATCCGATAAGGTTGTTCCAATTTTTTTGTATCTGTTGAGTTTTGTTTTTTACCGAGTATGTGGTCAATTTTTGAGAAGGTTCCATGAGGTGCTGAGAATAAGGTATAATCTTTTATGTTTGGATGGAATGTTCTATAGATGTCTGTTAAGTCCATTTGAGTCATAATATCTGTTAGTTCTCTTATTTCTCTGTTCATTTTTTGTCTGACTGATCTGTCCAGTGGTGAGAGGGGAGTGTTGAAGTCTCCCACTATTAATGTGTGGGGTTTAATGTGTGATTTAAGCTTTAGTAGTGTTTATTTTATATATGAGGATGCCCTTGTATTTGGGGGCATAGATGTTCAGTACTGAAATTTCTCTTGATGAACTTTTCCTGTGACTAATATGAAATGTCCTTCTTTGTCCCTTTTGATTGATTTTATTTGAACTCTATTTTGTTCACCTGCTTGTTTCTTAGGTCCATTTGATTGGTATATTTTTTCCCAACCCTTTACTCTGACACAGTATCTGGCTTTGAGGTTGAGGTGTGTTTCTTTTATGCAGCAGAGGGATGGATTCTATTTTTGTATCCAATCTGTTAGCCTCTGTTGTTTTATAGGTGAGTTGGGTCCATTTATATTAAGGGATATTAATGACCAGTGATTGCTATTTCCTGTTAATTTAGTTTTTGCTTTTGCTGGTGCTATTTTGTGTGTTTTTCCCTTCTTTGGGATTTGTTGTTATGAGACCATCAATTGTCTGTCTTTTTGTGGATGTAGCCAACTTTCTTGGGTTGGAGTTTTCCTTCTAGTACTTTGTGTAGGGCTGGGTTTGTGGCTAGGTATTGGTTAAATCTTGTTTTGTCATGGAATATCTTGTTTTTCCCTTCTATGGTGATTGAAAGCTTTGCTGGGTATACTAGTTTGAGCCCATGAGACCATGAGACCATGGCACCCATGGTCTTCTAATGTCTTCATAACATTTGACCACGACCTTCTGGCTATCATTGTCTCCATTGAGAAGTCAGGTGTAATTCTGATAGGTCTGCCTTCATTTGTTACTTGGCCTTTTTCCTTTAAAGTTCTTAATATTCTTTCTTTATTCTATATGTTTAGTGTTTTGATTATTATGTGGCAAGGAGACTTTTTTTTTAATCCAGTCTATTTGGTGTTCTGTAAGCTTCTTATATCTTCATAGGCATATCTTTCTTTAGGTTGGAAAAGTTTTCTTCTATGATTTTGTTAAGTATATTTTCTGTGCTTTTGAGTTGAACTCCTCCTTCTTCCCTATTATTCTTAGGTTTGGTCTTTTCATGGTGTCCCATATTTCCTGGATATTTTGTGATAAGCTTTTTTTAGATTTAATGTTTTCTTTGACTGATGAGTCTATTTCATCGATTGTATCATCAGCACTTGACATTCTCTCTTCCATCTCTTGTTTTCTGTTGTTTATGCTTGCATTTGTGGTTCTTGATCATTTTCTCATGATTTCTGTTTCTATAATTCCCTTGACTTGTGTTTTCTTTATTGTCTCTGTTTTGGTTTTCAAATCTTGAATAGTTTCTGTCATCAGTTTGATTGCTTTTTCTTGGTTTCCTTTAAGGGATTTGTTGATGTCTTCCAATTTTTTGTTTGTCTTTTCCTTCATTTCTTTGAGGGAAGTTTTCATTTCCTCTTTAAGGCCTCAAACATTCTCCTAAAATTATTTTTTAGGTCATTTTCTTCTGCTTCCTCTATATTTGGTTGTTCAAGTCTTGCTGTTGTAGAGTTACTAGTTTTTACTGGTGTTGTGTTGCTCATGTTCTTACCTTGTCTACCCATCTTTTCCTCTGATTGGTATAGTTGGGGCTGTCTGTGACTCTGGTGATCAATCTTCCAGGTACCAATGTATCCAAGGCTCAGATTGTTGCTCCTCGTGGTACAGTCAGTGCCATGGTTCTAGTCACCCCATTGGTCACTCTTTGTTCCTGGAGGTCATTCAGCACTCACAGGGTTTGCTCTGCTCATGTGGCATTCACTGTCTCATTCCTGCTCTGGCCTAGGTCTCTGGCTCCTGCCTATTCCCTCAGTGCTTGCTTCCCTGTACTTGCTACTGTGGAGTTCACTGTCTCAGGCCTGCTCCAGCCTAGGTCACTGGCTCAGTCCTGTTTCTGTAAATGTCCTTTGGTCTGGATTTGTTGCTGCTCCTGTGGAGTTCACCGTCTCAGGCCTGCTCTGTTCTGAACTAGCTTTTTTAAAATCAGAAGCAAACATGGTGCAGCTGCCAAGCTGACAGGCTCTCTCCCAACAAGGGAGCCCAAGGAGCAGCACATGAGAGAGATTGCAATTTCTTCATGAAGAGCTGAGCCGGAAACCTTTCTGTTTTCTTTTATTAAGGTTGGTTTTAGATTGTATATTTATTTCCCCAGTCCATTTGTGCTTAGTCTCTGTGTAAGGAGTCAGGTATCATTCAGGTCCATTTTAGGCAGTACAGATGTTCAGTAATCCCAACAACATTCATTCAAAAGACTATCCTTTCTCTGAAGAAATACCTTTTCTTCAGGGTCAAAAGGCAATTGAACAGCCATGCACAGTGGCACACACTTATAATGCCAGCACCTGGGCGGTTGAGCCCGGAAGATCTAGCCTTCAAGGTGAGCCTGGGCTACATAGCGAGTACAGGGAAAGTCAGGCCTAGAAAGGAAGACAGGGCCATAAGAAGACAGGAACAATAACTAAAACTAATTGATTGACCACACTCATTTCGAGGGTCTATGTGTTAACTCCAGGTAAAGTCACACCGACTCAACTCCTGTGAGTTTACAGTAACTCTACAAGCC
Source organism: Ondatra zibethicus (assembly GCA_004026605.1). NCBI lineage: Eukaryota > Metazoa > Chordata > Mammalia > Rodentia > Cricetidae > Ondatra > Ondatra zibethicus. The sequence goes on from PVIU01007373.1 coordinate 65,962, forward strand.
AAGTAAGTAGTGCCATCCCATTGCTTCTACCCACATTTCCTTAGACATTTTAAAACATTTTGTTTGTAACTACAAAAAACCCTGTTGGGATTTGGGTTAGAACTCACTAATGCTTTAGATAGCATTGGGAGATCTGAAATATTAACGCTACAGATTCCTCTCACCTGCAAATGTCCCTCTTCGTTTATTTAGAATTTCTTTGACTTCTGTAGTTTATGGCTCTAGTTTTCACCACGTGGGTCCTTCAGATTTAGAGCAAACTATTGCTTTTTGAAAGAAGTAGACTGTACTGCCTTTTAAAACTGACCTTTGGAAGCTCACCACTGTGTGCAAGCACAGCAGAGCATGCTTAAGTGTTCTGATTTTATGTCACCAGGTCTCATAATGGCCACACAAAACTTACTTTCATGTTTTATAGAGTCCTTTGGATTTTCTATATAGGCACTGTGGTTGTTTCTTTAAGAGTGGCCCCCATAGTGTCATATATTTGAAAGTTTAGTCATTGGGGAATGGCAGTACTTGAGAAGAATTAGTAGGTGTAGCCTTCTTGGAGAAAGTGTGTCACTGGGGGTGATTTTGTGTCTTAACTTGACACACGTTAGAGTCACTAGAGAGGAAGGAACCTCAGATGAGGAAATGCCGTCATGAGATCCACCTGTAGGACATTTTCTCAATTAGTGATCAGTGGGGGAGGGTTCAGCCCATGGTGAGTGGTGCCATCCCTGGGCTGCTGGTCCTGGGTTCTATAAGAAAGCAGACTGAGCAAGCCATTAAGTATCACCCTTCCATAGCCTTTGCATCAGTTCATGCCTCCAGGATTCTGTCCTGTTTGAGTTCTTGTCCTGACTTCCTTCAATGATGAATGTGGAAGTATAAGTCGAATAAACCCTCCCCCCTCAACTTGTTTTTCGGTCATGGTGTTTCATGGCAGCAATTGGAGCCCTAATGAGGACACTTTGGTCACAATGTCTCTTCGCAGTAACAGGACACTGACTAAGACAGGTGTATTACTCATAAATGAAGAAAGTTTTATTTCCTGCCTTCAAGCCTTTCACAACCACTGTGTACACTTCTGTGTTTCAATCTAGGTCAAGAGATATGGGGGAAAGGCAAACAAAAACAAATGCAAACAAACAAACAACCCAGGACTCCACTGCCATGCTGATCACATTTCACATGTTTCCTTCCTCTGATCCTCTGATGTCATTTTTTTTCTTTCCTTTGCTCAGATTTGGTTATAATCACTAGGAAAGAGAAGAGTAGTCAGTGTTTATTTCCATCAGGCCTGGGGAAACAGGCAGGGTAGTGAATAGATGCTTAGAAAATCATTTTATCTTACTGTTGTGAATACTAATATTGTAGGTAGTAGTAGATATTTTGGTTTATTCACAAAAATTATTAGATATTATTGAAATAAATATTGATAGAGCATAGACAGAATCATTAACAGCACTATAAACTCTTAAGAGAACTATGATCTCCTCATCAAGTCTTCTGCTGGTCTTCAGAAACTGCTGTACTTTTTCTTCTCCTCCTTTTTTGAGATAGGGACAAGGCCTTGCTTTATAGTGGCCTAGAACTCATGACCCTCCTGCTTCAACGTCCTGAGTACTGTAACTCTGGGTGTGAGCTACCATTTCTTATAGCCTACTTCACAATTGACTGACAGCCCTCACAATGAGTGTATCTCAGAGCTTAAACAAGAAAATTGTTCTGATGTCTAGATCTGTAGAACCTAGCTGAATACTTTTTATACACAGAAAAACTTTGGGTGTTGTTCTCTACCAGGCAAGTCACAGTCACCAAGAAACAGCAAGGGACAAAAAGAGGATTCATAATTGAAGCCATTCTTATAGCCTTCAGAAACTATGCGAACTTGTTATCTTAAAGAATTCACCAGTGGGAATCATAATGAACATTTTATATTAAAAGAGTTCGTGCCAAATCCAGTGGCTAAAAACAGGTTGCTAAAAATGTGTTACAAATCTATAATTCTTAGGAGGAAAAGTGTCTTCCAGGAAATATGGGAGAGACATAAGCTGAATCTCTCCACCCGCTCCATCTGAAACAGGAATAATAAACTCTGCCAAGCTTTGAGAAGGAAATATGCATAGTAAAACCAGGGCAGTCACAATTTCATTGAATGGATTCTTAAAAGCAAGCTACATACAATGAAATGGAGACCAAAGCATGGAAAGAGAGTGTGAGATTTCACATACATGTGATCTCACCTTAGGCAAGACACAGCCATAGGCAGGGAGGGAGAGGAGCATCCTTTTCTTCAAGGCTTCCATTGGGTTAGTGAGGCATCACCATATGAGCAATTCACTGCTATTCACAGCCTGAAGAGAAAGCAAGTTTGAAGGGTGCTTTCTCAGCCCATTTTTAGAACAAAACCAAATCTTCCTATGAAGCATAAAAGGTATAAAAACATGCGGTGGATGGGCCCAGCTGCACGCTAACATCATATCATGAGACAGAATGCCATCATGGCCACCTTTGCTTTCACCAATGAAGCGTTTTAACAGTGCATTGATTTTGCTTTTTCCCCTTATATTTTGTACTTCATGTACACATATATATGGTAATATCTGTTGGGCGTACCATTTTTATTTTTCCCTATCTGGACCCTAACCAGGGAGGGGGCCCAGGAGACAAGGAGCAGAGTAGCATCACGACACAGCACGAATGACTGAACGAGAAGAAATAAGATCAGATCTTAAACAAATGGCCCAGGAGCCACAGGATCTCACAATGTCCTGAGAACCAAATAGGGTTCACATGAGAAGCCTGGGGTGTTCACTCTTCTCCCCTCCACACCACCACAGAACATTTCAGAGCCTGAAATGAAGGCAATCATGTGGTTCTGTGCTTGTCAAAGACATAGCTAAAGTGGGCTGGGTGGATTCCTGCTGCCCAACCCTCCCTGGGCCGACTGAGTGATGTGAGGAAAGAAGCAGGCCAGGGAACAGTCACTGTACTCCCTGGGGCAGACAGTGGGTCTAGGAGGAACTTCCCCAGCTCAACAATAAGAAGATGCCTGTGTTACCACAGGGGGTCATAGAAACTATATCTGTTGAAATCAAAGGGCCAGGCTGAGCCGGCCCCGCTCCCCACTGGCCCAGGGATAGCAGCCCCTGCTCCTCACTGGACACTGCAGCTGGCCCCCGTATTCGGGAGAGCTGACCCTGACGGCATGGGCCCAGGAAAGTTGGCTCTGCCCCTCGTCGGAGGGGGCAGTCCTAGTGGCCCTGACCCACATCCTGAGCTTTGGGTTTGCCCACCGTAACATCTACCCCATCCCATCTATGACCCACTGGAGCAAGTGAAGGAACTGAGCCTGTGGAACAACAGCTGAAAGATCTCTATGGCTCTGACTCGGGGCAACAACAGGATATCCGAGAGGAGTTTCAGCGAAGGGTCAGTATCGATGGTGTGCCAGAGGCCTTGAGCCAGACCAGTGACTCATTGCAATGAACATTTTGTGGGCGGGGCTGATAGGACAAAAGGATACTGTGTGACACACCGCAGTTCCTGACGACAGTAGCATGAACCAGGAGGTGTTGGAGAGACAGAGGAATGAGGTGGGGGTTTTGTCTGTGTATTGTTTTGTTTTTATTTTTTTTTTTTTTGAGAGGGATTCTTTGGGGGAGATGTTGCATGGGTGAGAGGAGGATATGGAGGAACGATGGAGGACTGAGCAGGATTGGGGTGCATGATGTGAAGTAGCCAAAGAATCAATGAAGAATTGTTACTAAAAAGAAAGGAAAAAGGTCATAGAGAAATCTACTGCTGCAGAAAACTCCTAAAGTATACACATATGCATATATAAATCAGTTTAAAGAATTTAAGTGGAATTACCCTATAAGAAGGGACAATAACCAAAGTAGAAATTACATAATAGCAAATAAAACATACCAGTGATCAAAATGGTTACCTTTTTTTGAGTTGTTGGCTAATGGGGTCTCACAGAGCTGTCTTGAGGACTTTTTTTCTATTGCTATGAAAAACACCGTGACCAAAAAGCAACTTAGGAAGGAAAGGGTTTATTTATTTATTTTTTTACACAGCTAACAGTCCATCATTAAAGAAATCAAGACAGGAACTGAAGCACATGTTACGGAAGGGTGCTGCTTGCTGGCTTGCTCCTCATGGCTTGCTCAGCCACGTTCTTACAGCACTCAGGCCCAACAGCTTAGGGATGGTACTACCCACAGTGAGATGGGTCTTGCCACAGCAATCAGTCAAGAAAATGTACCATGGGCTTGCCCACACAAGCCAGTCTGCTGGGAGCATTTTCTCAACTGAAGTTCTCTCTTCTGAAATGACTCTAGCTTGTGTCACACAGACATGCAACCAGCCAGCACATGCCCAAACATAGCTACTTTCATTACTCTTCAGAGCTTGATAGGAAGACCCTTGCTAAAGACACCTCACACACTTGAGTTACAAAACACAGAGAAGAGCAGATACTGACCTGGATGTTTCAGCCCTACTGGCTTGCTTTCGTGGTGCAGAAAGGTGCCAAATCCCCATAGTTGCCGGATATGAGAACTTAGTGAACAATTTAAAACCAAGGAGTGATGACGTGTGACAGGACTTCCCTTATCCTTACATTCAGATGCTCTAAGTCTGCCTGCTAGAGTGTTGTGTATGCGTTTCAGGGTGGTGGTAGGATAAGAAAACTTATAATTTAAAAATAAAAGCACAGTTTCCTTTATGAGTTCCATTATGATTCACTTTTATAACTACTCAATAAAAACTTACATCCTTTAACATAAAGAAAAAATGGAAAGGCAGCAATGCGGCTCAGTGGGTGCTTGTTACTACCCTGACAGCCTAAGTTTAATCTGACCTCCATTGCATGCCAGCACATGAGCTAAGACATAGCGTGCATGCACACATGTGCATGCGCGCGCTCGAGCACACACACACACACACACACACACACACACACACACACACACACGACATAATAAAAACCTTTTAAAAGACTATGAGGATTTGTTATTATCACCAGCACCTTTATGCCAATGATATCTACTCTATTCCTTCACCCAAGTATTATAAAGAAAGCATTTGGATATTAACTCTGACTCGTCATCTAAAGGCCTTCGTTGTTCAGGAAAATTCTAACTTTATTAAGTTTATATTATGGTGATGGGAAAATTCTTCTTACTTCCTAGTATTGAATAAAAAAATTGATTCCTGTTTATTCACAATCTTCAACTTTCAGGTGCTACTGAATTTAAAACAGAATATGTAAGATATTTTAAGATTCAGGACATGAACTTTGACACTTATGAAGTAGTTCTAGAAGGCTGAATCTTAGATGAACTCCTCATGGCACAAACTGCTTTCCTGAAACTCGCTGCCTTGCTTGTCCCGGTGCAGAGCTGCTGCCAATCTCATAGACCCTTCTAGAAAGAGCAGCAGCTGCTGCAGATAGAGCTGCCTAGACAGAATAGCTGAAAGAGCAAAGGCTACAGTCTAGCCAGACGCATGAGTGGGAACAACCTTTCGGGTCTTCTATTGTAGGTGGGTATTTGGGGACAGGAAGGAATAAAGCCAAGCCTTACAGATGCTACATAAATGCTCTACTACCATAGCTACAGTTGGCCACCCAAGTTTACCTTCTCCAATAGGCGAAGGCTATTGGATGATGAAATCTGCAGTGAGCGCACACGCTCAGAAGGAAGGCAGTAAGTGTGACTTAAGAGAATGAGGACAGAAGGGGAACAAGAATGTAAAGCCAATGGGAGACAAAGCAAAACACAGGGATGGCCTGGGGAGACGGCTTAGCTGGTCAGCATCAAATCGGAGTTAGTACCTGCAGAACCCACACGAAATCCAACCATGGCACTCTAGATCCAGTCCTTCACATGCATGGGCATGTCTGCAGCACATACATTGTGCACATCTGCAGTACCCATACCCACCCACAGAATGACCACAGTGCATGAGTGCACCATACACACGTGCCCATACCTCCCACAGAGTAATCATTGTGCATGTCTGCAGCGCACACGTGCCCATACCTGCCCAGTGAGTAACACAGAGAAACTGATCCACCACATTACCACATTGTACTGTCGTAAATAGGGAAGTTGTAAAAAGCAGAAGGGATAACAAATTTGTTGCCTATGAGGTGACAAGAAGTAGAACTAGGCTCTGTGCAGAAAAGGACTCCATTTCTTTCTGTCCCATAAGCCCAGACAAAGCTGCTGCTTTTGTTTTTCATTTCAATGAATCCTCTAGTGTCTGTCTGTTCTTGCAACTTAAACAGACCTATCATTATTAACTAAGTTTGAGACTATTCACTTATACACGGATCAATGAATTTATAACAAATTGCCACCAAAGGGATCATTTTGGTTTAACAAGGTCTGAACTACAGTTAGACATTTATAGAACAGTTTGCATAGCTGGTCACAGATTGTCTGAATATAATCAGGTGTCTTGCAATTGACTACCTGCCATTTATAAGTCTATTTTCAAGGTTTGAATCAGATACCTTGAAGTCTGTGGGTACTTACTTTTACAGACAAGTCAGCATTTTCAAATTGTTCCTTCCAGTTAAAGTTTGTAACCGACACTGGAGAAATTAATTATTCTAGAAGAATCTAACATTACACTGCAGGTTAACTCATTGCTGATTGGCTGTCATTTATACAAAAGTGGTTTGCCTATTGATTTTAAAGGGTGAGTTCATTCTGGCCCCGCCAGTGACTCTTTGAGTCCACGGTGTGTTTGTACTGCTAGTGAAGGGAGACTTAATGATCTTGAGTTAGGCTTGGGAATATTCTCACCGTCTTTCCCAACAATATTATGCACTGATTGAAAGCTATTAATGTTGAGAATATAAAGTACCAGACAACTTATGAATGACTTGAGATAGCATATATGCTCTTTATGAACACTCACAGAGGATGAACTTTTAAATGCTTGCTTTCACCTAATATCCTGCTTAAGGGTTTCCAACTTTAAAGGAATGAAAGGGTGTGACTCACAGAAGCCAGTGCTAGTGAGAGGTGAGAGTAGGAAGCCACTAGGGTCACACTCAGCCTTGACTCTTAGTCTGCAGAGGGATCATTTGAACAGTTGAAGAATAAAGGGTTCTCTCTGTAGTTTCTGCTCAGGTTTGCTGTGAAACTAAAATGCTCTGAAAAATAAAGTTCAATAGGGCTGGTGAGATAGCACAGCAGTTAGGATGCTGCTCCTGCAGAGGACCCGGATTCAGTTCCCAGGACCCACATATTGGCTCATAACCACCCATAACTCCAGTTCCAAAGGCTCTGACACCCTCTCCTGACTCTTTGGGCATCAGGCACATATGTGTTGCACACATACAGGCAGGCAAAACACTCATACATATGAAAAAAATAAACCTAACAAGAACAGAACAAAGAATTTAGATGGATATTAACCTTATACCTTATGGAAAAGCTAGCAGTATGAAATCCTTCGAAGATAACTACAGCAGAAAATGTAGATGACTTTGAGCACAGAAATAACTTTTTTAATATATCAAAGGCAGGACCCGTGAAAGAATTAGTGCTAGACTTTATTAAAATTAATTCCTGCTCTGTGAAAGGCTCTGTCAAGACAATGAGAAATAAGCCTCAGATGGGAAGGAAATGTTTGCAAGAAGCATGTGTGATAAAGGATTGCGTGTGGTTTGAAAAAGAATGACCCATAGGCCCATACGTTTGAATGCTTAGGCATCATAGAGTGGCACTACTTGGGAGGGATTAGGTGGTGTGGACTTGCTGGAAGAAGTGTGCCACTGTGGGTGGGCTTGGAGGTTTCCAAAGCCTAAGTCAGACCCAGTATCTCTTCCTGCTGCCTGCAGATCCAGATTAGAACTCTCAGCTACTTCTCCAGCGTCACATCCGCCTGTGTGCTTCCATACTCCCTGCCACGATGACAATGGACTAAACCTCTGAAGCAGTAAACAAGTCCCAATTAAATAGAGTTATATAGAGTTTATACATAGAGTTTATAGAGTGTCCATGGTCATGGTGTCTCTTCGCAGAAATAGAAAACTGACTAAGATAGAATGTTAGCTAAGATATATAAGGAATGCCCAAACTCAACAACACAATAATAATCAAAGATGTAAGAAAAGATGCTCCCTATCATGTCATCAGGAAAGACAATGTAACATGTCATAGACATACATTATTGAATGGCTGAATCTGGAACATTTACATGTTTAATACTGTCAAGGACGGGAATTCTCATTTATTGCTGGTGCCCATGCAAAGTGGCGCAGCTGTTTTTGGGGATGGGTTAGCCATTTCATGTAAAACTAAATATACCCTCACCACACAATCCAGATATCTTACCCCTTGGTATTCACCCAGTGGAGTTTAGAAGTTGTGTCTACACAAAAACCTGCATATGGATGTTTCTAACACCTTTGGTCATAGTTTTCAAACCATAGAGACAGCCATGATGTCCTCCAGGAGCTGAATGAACTGTGACAGAGCTGGACAATGGAACACTACTCATCACCAGAAGAAATGGGTTGTCACACCAAAAAAAGAATGGAAAAATCTTGTAACAGTATTTTTACTGTTGCATATATTTATCAGGCAGGGATGGACCTTAAATGCACATTGCTAAGAGAAAAAGGCCAGTCTGAAAATGCTACATTTTCTGATTCTAACTATGAGGTGTTGTAAGAGAGAGGAGCGGCAGCGCTGTCCCGCCACCCAGCTCCCGGCCGCACGGCTAGCTTAACTCACAAAATAATTACACAGAAACTGTATTCATTGAAATACTGCCTGGCCCATTATCTCCAGCCCCTCATTGGCTAACTCTCACATATTAGTCTAACCCATCTCCATTAATGTGTATCACCACTTGACTGTGGCTTACCAACATGAGTCTAACCAGCGTCCGTCTTGGGCAGGAGAGCCATGGCGTCTGCCACACTTCCCTTCTTCCCAGCATTCTGTTCTGTCTACTCTGCCCACCTAAGAGCTGCCCTACCAAAAGGCCAAGGTAGTCTCTTTATTTAACCAATGAAAGCAACACACAAACAGAAGGAACTCCTATACCGATGAGGCATTTTGGAAATGGCAAAACTACGAAGACAACAAAAGATCAGAGGTTTCCAGGAGTTTGAGGAGAGGGAGAGAGGGCAGTCAGGCAGAGGGTGGACCTTTAGGACTGTTAAACTGTTTTGCATAGCACTCTGTGGGAAGACGTTATTGTCCAACACCAGTGCTGGGCGAGGAAGAACCAGACTCAACACTGAGGAGGTTGTGGGGCAGGGAAGATACGAAAACTTGACTCCTCTACTCCATTTCCCCTAAATTTGAAACTGTCCTAAGAAATAATCTATTAAAAATGATATTTCTTGGGTTCCACACAAGACCTGCTCAGGCAAAATCTTGGGGAGGGCTGGGGAAGAGACATGCACACGTTTCCTTGCAGACTAGATCATGGCCTATGAAGCGGGAAATGAGAAAAGCAAAGGAGAGAGAAAGTGAAAAGGTGATAAAGAGATAGATGCTGTCTTCCAATCTCAAACACTCAGATCCAGAGTCAGGGTGGGATGAGACTGCATTAAATCTTCAGCTAACTCTCACAGAAGGTAGTAATTCATCCTACACTCCATAGGGCTTCATGAAATAGGATGCAGAAGAGGCCTTGGAAAAGAGATGAGAATGGCACACAGTACTTCAGATACTCTCCAGAAACATTCCAGAAGATGGGCAGAAGGAATGTATGAGCCACAAGAGGGCGAAGGCCTGTCAAATGCCTTCTTCTGGATATGACATGGTGACGGAAGCCATGAGTTCACAGCAGTTACACTCACTTGCACAAGACTGGCCCTGTCAACTGTCAGTCATGGGTGGGGTAAGGGCTCTTAGGGCCCTACCTCTCCCCGCTATAAACTATTGACAGACACTGGGAGAGACGGACCTGTGTGTTTACAGGTATATCCATCAAGCTCCAATGCAGTCCGTAATCACAGGGAAGATCTTGGTTAACTCAGTGGGTCACTAACCAGTGCCTTGCTCAACCTGCAGCAGAAAAGTATCTTCTTGTAGTAGATGGGGACTCACACAGAGACCCATGATGGAACAATGTTCAGAGAGTGAGAAACCTTGGGGTATTCAGTTCCTAATGGGATGTCTTCATCAAACTCCTTCCCTCAGGACTCAGGGAGCTATGGAGCAGAAGAGGCAGAAAGAGATAGAGGTGATAGACGATGCCAAGGAAACAGTCTTCCAGATATAACAGGACTGATACACAGAGAGGGGCTGCGGCAGCAAACATAAGACCTGTACAGGTTCAAGCCAGACGGGGAGTCTCTCTGGATACACTGACCACCCTTCAGGGGTCTCTCTGGATACACTGACCACCCTTCAGGGGTCTCTCTGGATACACTGACCACCCTTCAGGGGTCTCACTGGATACACTGACCACCCTTCAGGGGTCTCTCTGGATACACTGACCACCCTTCAGGGGTCTCACTGGATACACTGACCACCCTTCAGGGCAGGCCCCATGCCCGGGAGTAGTCAACACAAAATGAACTCAGGATTTTGTAGATTCTTTTATTTTGCTTTGTTTGGGGCTTTTTTGGGGGCGGGTGGGGTGGGGTTCTTACTTTTGCTTGTTTATCATGATTTCCATTTTTTGTGTGTGCTTCTTGTTATTTTGTTTCATTTGTTTAAAAGAGAGAAACAAACAAAGTTGTAGAGGTCGGGAAGATCTGGGAAGAATGGGGAGGGAAAGCGATCAAAATATAAGAGAAGGTGAGGGAGAGAAATCAGAATTCATAATATACACATATGTAATTGTCTAGGAGCAAATCATTAATAAAAAAAATCTTGTAAATGTAAAAGGAAGGAGAGGGAGGAGGAAGGGAGGGAGGGAGGGAGGAAGAGAGAGAGAGATTGAGAGATTTGAATGAAATCACCAAAGGCAGTGAAGAGGAGCTAAGCATTTGAATAAAGGACAAAGCAACCAGAGAACAGAATTCCTTCTCCCAAGCTGAACTATTTCTGCCTGAAGACAGCTTTGTTAAGTGTCTCACGACATCAAGTAGGTGCATGTTCTTCATCATGATTTCATGGAAACAGGGCAGATGACAGGTTATCTTTGGGATTTAGTTTTAAAGATGGATTAAGTGGCGAAGCCCAACAGCAATGAGCACACTTGCAGTTTTCTAAGCACACAGTCCTATCCAGAAGAGGCAAAAGCAACTGGCAGCCTTTTGTGAGGAACCCGAGTCCACCCAGTGAGAGAAAAAATGGATTTTTAAAGATGGCATTTGAAACTTGTCATGTCAATGACTGTGCCACAAAGCACCGGCTGTATCTGGGGTAACCTTACAATCTGTTTGCAATTCAGAGTTACAGAGGTGTTTAATAAATGTGCCAGCCAAGCAGCTGGAGGCCAGGCTGTCCCAGGCAAGCCAGAGGGCTCATCTCCCTGACAAAGTCTTGTCTGTACTACTTCCCTGGGTCAGTAAAGCTAGCAGTCCTCACATGCATGAGCAACAACGCTCTGTGTAGTAACCACAGAGGGTGCTAATATACTCTGTGCTCCCGGCGAGAAGCACTAAGTAGCATTTTTATAATTCACAGCACAGCAGTAATTACAATTGATCTTGGGACTCATCAAAGGTCAGCATTAACTGGCAGGCCATATTGGATTCAATCTAGATTTCTCAGGAATTCACCAGCCCCGTGACACCCCTCCACAAGTTCCAACTTGGCAAACTGCCAGATGAAAAAAAACTTTGTCTTATTTTAAAACATATGTCACTTCTGTAAGGATCTCATGTTATCCGTGAGCTGCTACCTTGATGTCAAGGAACAGTCTTCTTATTGAGTTTCTGACCCAAAACATTCTTACTTATATTATTTTCTATTTTCATGATATTTGTTGGTATCTACAGTATGCCATGTCTTCTTAAGTCTTAAAGCAGAGAGGAGATGGAACAAATCATTCTAAATGTAAAAGTCACTTGTAACCATTGAGATTAATGGTTCACAGACCAGGGGATTCTGAAACAAACTACGCTTTGTCACATACAAAGCTGCTCTATAAATAACTATTCCAACAGCCAGAATGGAATAATCCAAATGTACAACATGCACTGAACAGTTAAATAAAACATGGGTTTGAAACAGAATGCTAAAAGCTCCACCAGTGAGAAGGAATGACTTCCTGGTTCATGCCATGGCATGAATGAAGTCTGAAAACATCAAGCTGAGCCAAAGATAACAGCCACACAAGAGCATGTATTACACAGGTCATTTAGATGATGTACCCAGAAGAGGCAAATTTATAGAGGCAGAACATACATGAGGGGTTGTCTTGTGCTGAGGTTCTGGGGAGAAGGAGAATGTCAGTGGGTACAAGGACCCTACTTGGGGTGATGAGAATACTCTAAAACTGACAACAGTGAAGCTGTACAAGTTCACAAAGAAAGAAACATCCGCTGATCTGCACACTCTAAATGGGTAAAATGGTGCTGTGGACAAATATCACAATTAATGAAGCCATTCGGTAGTACTCAGTAACAAACCACATTCTTCATCAGCGAGGGTCACTGTTGTGGCCACTGTAGGTAATAATCTAGAAGAAGGAATTAAAACTATGTCCATCAACTATGGGAAAGAATTTAACTGAGCAGAAATGGTGAATGGGAGGGAGAGAAGAACCCTTATGCAGGATGACATACTTAGAAACAAAAAGAGCAAGGGGATATGAGGAACCAGATGTTAAGTGTGGAAAACCAGGGACACAGCTGAGTGTCCATCCCTCAAAACTTGTAGGGAGCTAGGGTGTCTGTGAACCCAAAACACCTCAAGGTTCAGCTCTAAGTTAACAAAGCAGTCAGAACAACGAGGTCAGCTCCCGAGGGCGCTCCACAGTTGAGAATAAAAACCGCTGCGTGTGGTGGCACACGTCTTTAAATCCTAGAGCTCTGGAGGCAGAGGCAGGCAGGTCTCTGTCAGTTCATGGTCAGCCTGACCTGCATAGTGAGTTCCATGTCAGTCAGAGCTACATAGCGAGACCCCATCTAAAAAAAAGAAAAAAAGAAAAAAAAGAAAAGAAAAAAAAACCATGAAAACTGGTATCTGGAAATTAAAATTCAATTAAGTCACACAACAACTTTGAGCAAGTATTCACTCTACAGTTTTTATTTAAGTGAATGATACAATGATTTTATACAACCTTTAAGCTGTTTAAAATGATGACAACATTTAGCTCTTCAAATTTCATATGGCTTTTTCCTTCTTGTGCTCTGGCTTCTAGAAGCTTCATGGTTCTACTTCTCATGAAAATGTTTATGTCAACGGTGAACAAACAGAGGCATTATAAAATTCTGTAGTTCTCATAAAAGTGGATTCCTATCAGACTAGCCTATTGCCAGTTGTCTGAAATCGAAACTGTTCGGCCCTGTGATCGCGGCCCTGTGACCGCCATTCTAGGCTTCACTGAGAAGTATCTGGTTTCACATGAAACTTACTGTCTAAGAAAATTCTAATTACCCGGTGAAGTTTCACGTTCCAAAGTGTTTGTTCTTCGGAAAGCGGGAAAATGAGAGCCTGAAAAGCTCTCCCTCAGAGGAATAAGTCTGTCTCAGCAGGAAGACCATGCTCATCATGTGTGTTCACGTCACAAAGATAGGCTGCTACCAGAAAGTCCTTCTGTGCAGTATGTACTTCGGTTCTCCATAGTTTGCTCAAAAAAAAGGTGGTTTTCATGTTAATGTGGGAGAGAAGTCTGTATCCCCGTTTCCAGCTCCTCTGTCCACGTGTGTAGGTCCTTTATATCATGGGCCATCCATAAGTTTGCAAAATACTTAAGTCTTTTCCTGGGGAAAAAAAATAAAGTATTAGCTATTTTGGAAATGGGATTAGTGGAGGAGGATGTCTCACAGGAGCAACGGAAAGCTACTTGGCGGGGACAGAAAGGGCTCTGTGGACAGGAAGCTGTGACAGTGTGCCCGGCTCCAGGGCTACAGCTGCATCAAAGATCCAGGTTGTCGATTCGCATGAATGTCTTCCTGCTGCCCTTCTAAAATCCTGCCTGCTGGGAGGGGCCTATGACTTCTTGACTCTCCCAGAGACTGGTGGGGTCCTTATCTGTGTCCAAAGACAAAATATTCCTAGTAAATGCTCACAGGATAAAAGTGAAACTGATTTACTAAAATAAAGCTGGTAACTAAAAGAGCAAAATGCCACAGACCACTGAGCAGCACTGCAGTCATCCGGCTCACGACTTAAGGCTGGGAGTTCCAACTACTGCCCCATGTCTAATGAGCTTGGTGGCCCTGGAGCAGCTTCTTGCTGAGATCTGGTCCCAGCACACAAGGTTGTCATGAGGATTAGTGTGTCAGTGTGGGTGAGTCAGTTGGCACAGTGCCCAGGAAGCTACAGGTGACTGTACAGAATTCTTTCTGTATGTGGTGAGTATGCAATTAATCCTTAACTACTGTAGCGTATCCACACCTACCACACGAGAACCAGTTTGCTTTCTTTTGAGCTGACCAAGAGAACTGATGGGAAAACTCTTAATGGATAGGGAAAGTGCGTACAGTATCCTGATAAACATCAAAATGCTCCATCTTCAAAAAATTTGAGGGCGATATTTATTTTATATATATCTCAATGTTTTCCTGGCATGTATGTTTATGCACCATGTGCGTGGTAGGTACCCACAGAGGCCAGAAGAGAGGGTCAGATCCCTTGCAACTGGAGTAACAGATGCCTGTGACCTGCTATGTGGGTGCTGGGAATCAAACCTAGATCCTCTGAAAGAATGGCCAGTGCTGAGCTACCTCTTTCCAGATCTGAAATATCCCATCTTAATGTAATGTCTCACCTTATCAAGATATGCAGATTTAAAAATATCACATGTTAGTTGGGAAAATGAATGTCTACAGTAATCTTTGAACTTTCTAATTTTCTCGCTTTAGCTTTAGAGGCTACAGTAGTAACAAGTATAAACTATTTTATTGCCAGTTTGTGTGTGTGTCCTTTGAGGCAGCATTTCATTGTGTAGCCCTGGCTAGCCTGGAGCTCACTATGTACACCAGGCTAACCTCGAGTTCACAGAGATCCACCGGCCTCTGCCTCTAGCATGCTGGGATTAAATGGGTATGCCACCACACCCAGCACAGTCTTTAGAGGTAGAGGTTTGTTCTGATTTCCTCCAGGAAAAGATGATCGGATGGCAATAAAGATTACATTCATCTTTGAACTTTGCAGAAGGCTAAGGTTTAGACTTTGAGCTCCCATCGGTAATCTTGTCAGGAAATTTTTATGTTAATTTGTCTTATAACAGAAATAGGCTGAAACTAATTCCATTGCCCTTGCTTCTGGTGTGACACTGCAGACGTGATCTAGAAGACACTGGGAACTCCAGCCAGTTCCTAAGGGCTGTAACTTGCACTTTGCTCACAGGGTGCTTTCCTTGTGGTAGCCCCTGGGGATGGCCTAGGAGGATGCTAAGAGCAGCTCAAGAACTGACTATACGCTGACTAGCTAAAGGGTGGACAGCATTCACATAAACGGTGGAGGGAGGAGAGCACAGAGAAGCCAGGTTACAGTTGTCACACACAATCAGAGCTAAGTGACAAGTGGATAGTGTGACTGTATGGTTTTATGCAGTTTGCACTCCTATCCTGACAGAATTCTCCCCACCCCAAGATTATTTTTTTACTTTTATTTATGTGTATGGATGTGTGTCTGAATGAGTTTATGGGCACCATGCCTATGAAGGTGCTTGCTGAGGCCAGACACATTGGATCCCCTGGACCTGCAGTTACGGGTGGCTGTGAGCACCTGATGGAGGTGCTAGGACTGAACTTGGGTCCCTTAGAGGAACATCAAGGACTCTTAATTGCTGAGCCAGGTCTCCATGCCCCAGTCCTTTCAGAATTCTTTCAGTTTCCTCCATTACATTTGCTTCTTTAGGGGATGGGAGCATGCCCCAGTGTGCATGTGGCAGGCAGAGGACAACTGTGGGGAGGGGGTCTCTCCACCATGTGGGTCCCAGGGATCACATTCAGGTTGTCAGCTCTGGTGGCAAACTCTTTTACCCACAGAGGCATTTTTATCGGTCTGTGACAGAATTAATTCTGAAAGCTATTTACCACTGCAGATGCACGCATGGTGTGTGAGAGAAGTTTTGCGCAGCCCCAAGTACTGATGCTGACCCAGTAACTCTTAAAAATAACTCCAATTCCTTAGCAGCTAAGGGGTTGGCACGCACTGAGGCAATTCTTTAGAAAAAAAGATCAAGAAGAATTATTTGCCACCTAATGAAGAGCTGACACAACCACGAACTGAATTCATCTGAATTCTGCCCAAAGGTGCTTTTCCTCTGGCCATAAGGAAAGCCCGCAGAAGAGGTTCCACAGTGGTCCTTCAATCCAAACTCCAAAGAGGTTCCCACGGTCATTCACACAACTGCCCTCTTCCTTGGACAGCGTGGCAGTTCCACTAGGAAGCAAAACAAAGAACAAATCAAGGACATTCCAACCTTCTCAGATTGACTAAGTCTTCCAGCTCTTTCGACTTGTGAGCGGCTTTCCTTAAGATTTCTCCAGGCACATCTGCTAGCTTTGCCACGTTCAGTCCATAACTCCTTGCCGCGGTTCCTCTGGTTATCTGATAGAGAAAAGTGACAGAGTCCGGCACCTGCTCCATGTCACCTGTGAAATAAAGAGGGAAAGAAAGAGAAATCAAAACTGCCCTGCAAGGCAAGTCCTGTTGATGACTGAAGAAGACAGCGCGTTAGAGCTCACAACCTGAACACATTTGTTCTATTTATTTGCAGCTTATTTTATTGATTTAGGAAAAAGATAAAATTTCAAAAACGCTTATGCATTTAGGAGGTAAGACAGTCTTGAACAATGGGTGATTGCGAAATCTGGACTGAACTTCTGCATTAATGGAGAATGGTTCAGGCATATGTGCAGTAGGCCATGATGGGTCCCACAGTGCAAGTAACAGGGAAACTCTGGATAGGGGAGCTGTGCATACTGAAGTGGCTGCTGCTCCTCAGGTGCCCTTGGGAAGAAAGGTTTATTTCCACAGGTTAGGAAGGTTATTGGCCTGAAACCATCACATAGTGTTCATGTCCTGTGTTATTTCCTCCTCTTGACTGTGGGATGGACCCGGTGACTCACTTCTAATGGAGAAAACATGACACTGCAGAGAGAAGACCAGAGGACACTCATCCTCCATCTTGGACACCTCCCTTTCTTGCTTGCTCTGAGGAAAGCCAGCTGCCATGCTGTGGGCTGCCCCGTGAAAAGGTCCCTATGTAAACCTGTCACTCATCAATAGTCAGTGAAGGACTATGGCTTGCCAGCACCAAGCTGCGGCTATACCTGGAGGCCTGTATAAAGCCATGAGAGGGGTTGGGAAGCAGGTTTACACTGGCTGACGCATGAACTGATTGCCTTCCAGGCAAAGCTCTCTGAAGTGCTCAGCCAAGTTCCCCTAGATATCTGACACACAAAAAAGATAGACAATTTTTATTTTAAACTGACATATTGAGATAGCAAGCTGCGGAACATTTTTGGAAACTACTGTAGGTTAATAGTGATAAATAATAAAGGATATAGAGGCCTTGCCCTCTAATTCCCAGTTGAGCTAATTCTGAAGGACCATCCCAGCCTCCAAACTCTGCCCCCCCCCTCCAAATTTGAGGCTTTTCAGAACTGGACAATCTCAGGTTCAGAGCTCCATACATATTGCAGAACCTGAAACACTGTAGGATCATGCAGCTTTAGAACAAAAACTCAGTATTGAGTCACATCTGGCCCCATCCCAAACGGCCAGATCTTCGATGGTTTCTGTGACCCTAGCACATGCTGTAAATCCACTGAGAGCCTTCGCTCACAGCCTTTTCTTTGTCAAGTGTGTGTGCCTTGGTAATCAGCTACTGATGATGAAAGCCAAGAGTCTGAACACAGCAGTGGAAGGGGACAATGGAGTTCACCTCCTCTAAGAATTCAGGAGCAGACATAACAGCTTTCCTAGGGTGTTTGCTACAAGTAGGAGGTGAGAAGAACGCCACAGTCAGATGTCTATTAGCGAGCACTAAGAGTACCTTCTGCCTCCAAATGACAGCGGGAGACAGAGACAGATGAAGAGAGGGTGAGCACAGATCAAGGGAGACCGGAGTCTGCCAATACCAGCAGCTTTCTGTTACTCTCTCACGAGCACAAGACGAAGAGGAAAGTGAACAGCAGTAGCCATCAAAAATGCAAACCTTAAGACAAAAAATAGTCCTGGCCCTTTCCAGGCTAATCTAGCTTCCATGCTGGTCTTTCTTAAGCAAGACAAAATCCATTCGTCTGTTTGTTCTCCCATCTGTCCAAGCATGTGCTGGCCAGCATTATCTGACAGCCTGGTATGCAGCACAGAGTTCCTTTCTTAGAAATGGACTCGCTGATACATTTCCCAGGAGTTCTTATTTTTTCCCTTTACATATAATATGTAGCATATGTTGAGCTGCATATGATAAATAGATATGTATATGCTATATATAAACAGTAGAGATGGCTGTAACAATGGTTCTGTTTGTCCTTACATTTTTTTAAGACGGCCTTCACTGTATCACCCGGGTCACCACAAACTTTTGGTTCAAGTGATCCTGTACCTCAGCCTCCTCTGTTCTTTGGGCATGTTTTCTGCTATGCTTTTAAAGCACACTACAGCTATAAACTCTAGTCTAATTGCATGCTATATTACACTACCCTGAACCTTGAACGCATTATTATTATATGCTAGTACAAACAGTGGCTGAGTCTAACACTGTGTGCTGGTCTTCACTTTGGCATTATGATTGCTTTCATGCCTTCAAGGTCAAGAACGTCATCACTCTCCACAGCTACCTAGAGCTTTCTTTTTGTTGGTAAGCCTATACCTTCTTGGTAGGCTGTATGCACATGTGGATGTCTATGTCAGAATATGGAGGCAGGAGGAGGCAGGTGGGAGGAGAGGAATAAAAACAACCCATTGTTTCTATATCCTTACTACAAAGGTTCTTAGTGAGCTCTTCTCTCACAAGTGACACCCTTTTCTTTGGGGATATTTTGAAAACTAATCACTGTCAGAGTCTATGAATATAATAATCCATGTTTCTACTATAAAGAAAATTAGGAAAATCTATGGTGAGGTCGAATTTCTCAGGAATGTTGTTAAAGAGATGTGGTTCTGATCAAATAATTTCCAAATTCTTTTATAATTATTTATTTTGCTGTGGGGACTAGTACAAACATGGCACAGAGGGTATCGGTTCTTTCCTTTCACAGTGTGGGTTTCAGAAATTGAACTCAGCATCAGGCTTGGCAGAGGGACATTTATCCACTAAACTAATCAAGTTAGCTCAGCAGGCCCTGATCAAGTCACTTCTGAACTTGGTTTTTTAAAATAGGATGTATAGACATTTAGAGATGGATATAATTAGACACTCTCTTCTTACCCCTTGACACAGGGTCTCATGTAGTCCAAGATGGCCTTGAACTAGCCAAGTAGCTAAGGATGACCTTCATGCTCCACCTCCAAAGAACCAGGGGATGGACATGCAATACAATACCCAGTTTTGTCTAAGCTTTTACAGCGGTTTTCCTGGGTGCTGATCCATTTCTTTGGCTAACACGCACCCCTTGAAACACAGGCCTTGAGCATTTTGTCTCTTTTCAAAATCCACTGCACTTTTAAGAAAACTTTTGTATTAAAAAGAATTGATTTCCTGTCCATTTAATCAGGGCAATCTCCTCACACCCAGCTCTAAAAGTGGATCCTGATTAATTTTGAGAGAAAGTTATTTCTGCCATTCTCACTTAGATACAATTCAGTTCTGAAAATGAGATTGGAATGATCCTGAGATGCTATAAGGCAACTGAAAAAAAAAGTTGCCTTGGTCCTAAGACATAAGTTACAAGAAGGAGCAGAGACTTAGCTCAGCGGTAGAGTGGATGCTCAGAATAAACAAAGCCTGGTTCAAACCTGGCACCAAAAGTAAGATAAACAAAAAGTGGAAAAGTCTCCTAGCTGTGAGCTCCTCTTCTAGCGCTGGACACTGTCAAGCATCCAGTGTGTGATACCTGGAAGAGCTACAGTTACCTTCCCACTGGCCGATGGATGGAGCCAGCTGGGCAGGAAGGGAGCCAGGAACCTGCTGGAGGAGCTGGGGACTGCACTGAGATGCTACACTGGACAACCTTACTGTTGGATCCATTGATCGAGTGCTTTGTTAGTGGAAATCAACTGCTTAGAAGGGAAAGCCCTAGGGGACCACAAAGGCAGCCTAGGGACAACAGGCCTGGGCAGAAACAAAGAGCTCCCAGTGGGAACAGGTTCTGTTATATTGGCAATGTTTAGAGAGGCATTTTTCAAAGCTCTCAGAGGGCCAAGGAGGATTCAACTACAGACTAAAACCAAATGACAAAATGCAAAACTAAAAATTAAGCAGATTTAGTTCTTAGAACCCAGAAGTGGGTATAAACAAAAGAGAATGTGCTTGTCTGATGAGTGGGCCCTACTGTCACTGCAGAGTCAGCTAAAGCAATAAGCACGCGCCAGGCATACCACACTATAAAGGATGACATTGAGAGGTCAGAAGGGGAAAGACTGAGGTCCTAGCACAATGAAACCGCCAATATAAGGTGCCAAGAAATAGGAACTATGCATATCATTCAGAATTATGACAGATGTGGAGGAAAGAGTACCACGTCCGCCTCGAGCCTGGGGTAGGGGAGGGCCTGGACTGAAGGGACAGAAGCTTGTCAGCAGGGGCCCAGCACCATTCAATTCTAAGAATTACGTCCATGGATAAAGTTTAAATCAATATAATAAAATGTCAGACACTGCAGGGGCCAGGATTCCGCTCTAGGTAGGCAGGGAGCTTGCAAGCTCTTAGAGGCAGCTCCTCATGCCCTCCCCACTGCAGAAGTCTCCTTTGCTTGCCCCATGGGTCTCATTTGCAAGCCATTTTCTGTCGCACTGGATGCAGATTAATAAGAAGGAAAACTTCTTCGTGAGAGAATTTACGATGTGTTTTTCAGGGCTCAGGGATTGCTTACCATTACATCTATCTTAGGTCCAGTACTTTGTTTTATTTGGGCCATCTGCCTGGTTTCTTTTTAAGTTCTGTCTTTACTACTTTTTCAAAATTAAATTTGGACTCTGGAGTGTCACGGATAATGGATTTTCCATTACAGCATACCAACTGTGCAAACCACCACAGGCTGGAAGCTTAAAAAACTGCTACTGGGGGGCGGGGTCTAAAGCTTACTAGGTTACTTGTGGCACTTGCACTTACTCCTGTTGGCTAATCATTTCTTTTTCAGGGAAAGATCTCACCCTCTGATGGAAGCAGTACTGGAAATGCCAGGAAAGCAGGACTCAGAAGCAGAAAATGTGAATCTTCTACCCAAGTGGCTGGCATGAGCAAGGCACTTTACCTAAGATTCACCTTTATTATAGACACAGCACATCTCCACTCTAGGATAACCTATAGTAAGTAATTAGTGTTAAATGATATGGGGCAGGTGGTGACCATTTTAAAGGTGACTAAAAATCCTCTGCACATGACTCTTATCCTAGGATGAGAACTGAGGGAAATGTGTGGGGCTAAGGAACTACTGCTTAGAAGGGTTGCCATTGAAACAGATGCGGGAGAACAGAGGACTTCGAGTTAGCAAACAGACCAACGCACTTGCTACATGACTCAAGGCTGACAGCAAATAAATTTTCCCAAATGTTCTTTATAACGGATGCTCACAGCTTGCATTATTAATAAGCAATGAACTCATATGTCTATAAACTTTGGGTTACCAAGCTGAAAGACAAGAGTATTCACCTTGTTGCTACCGTAAGGAATTGCATACCTGAATCCTGCTTGCTTTCATCCTCATTGACCAAGAATCCCATGTGGTAATTCCCCACCTGCTCTGGGTAACATTTTTCTAGTTCACAAATTGGTGGATAGTGGGTGACAAACAGGGTTAAGGATCTCACCTAAAACAGTAAGATATATAGTGTTGCTTCAATTAAAACGTCTCAACTTTAAAAATCCAAATCTCCACAAAAGTTGCAAGAAAAGAACAAAAGCCCACCATATACTCTTGGTTTAGACAACCAGTTAACATTTTGCCACATTCCTTTCCTTCCTCCATCCTATGCAGGCAGACAGGCACACACATGCGCGCGCGCACACACACACACACACACACACACACACACACACACACACTTTCCTGGATCATCTTTCCCTCCTCCAGTACTAAGGACTGAACCCAGAGGGCTTTTACATACTAGGGAAATGCTCTGCTACTGAGCTACATCTTTAGCCCTAACCATTTGAGAATTAGTTGTAGATAGCATCCCTAAATATTAAGATTCTATCTTCTAAGAACAAAATCAATTTCCTATAGAACTGGAATAAAATTTATATACAAGAAATTAATTCTCATAGAATATGATTCATGTTTTCCTAAGTATTCTTTTTTTTAAGCATTAACACTGCTGTTAACGTAGAAGCCAACCACCTTCCAATATACCAGATATTAAAAAGTAGAATTTGAAATTATAAGGAAAACCCAAGTATCACCTATATAAGCACCACTCAAATTAAAGACTTGTGTATAAACTTATAACTATTTTAAGACGTACCCAACAAAAACTGTATAACTCTAAGGAAAGACATCAAAGAAAAGCTAAACACAGAGATGCTAAGCCATGCTGCTGCTCAGGAAGAAGTCAGTGTTGTCAGGGGGTAGTTTATTTTAAAGGAAAAAAAAGAAACATGTCATTATCTTTGTCATCTAAATACATGTTTGAAAAAAATCCAGAACTTCTCCTGACCATTTAATTCAGTAACAAAGGCACACAGGGAAGAGGCTGGGTGTGGTGGTGTGAGCATGTATTCTCATTCCTGGGGAGGTGGAGACAGGAGGATCTCTGGAGCCCACTGGCTCGCAAGCCTAGCCTATTAGGTCCCAGGTGAGACCCTGTCTCAAAACACAAGGTGGCAGCTTCTATGGAACAACACCTAAGGCTGACCTCCAGCTTCCACACGCATGTGTTCCCATGTGTACCCCACAAACACGCACATTCCTTGCACATACACATACAAAAGGGGAAAAGGGCACGCAGGCATTATACAAAGGCATTACCAGTTATACAGTAGCCAGGAGAATAGATTTCATGTCTCACCACAGAAAGTGAGGGGACAGACTTATCAATGAGCTTAATTTAATTATCTCATATTTAAATGTATGTTATTATAACCTGCCAACTTAATATTAGTTAGTAAAACTTTTAAAGGTGTGGTAGATGCTTACATCTCTGATAAAATACTCCAGTGTAGCATAGGCGATGGCGATTCCATCATGGGTGCTTGTCCCTCTTCCCAGCTCGTCCAGGATAACCAAGGACTGAGGTGTTGCTTTCCTGATTATTTCTGCTGTGTCTGACAGTTCTTCCATAAAAGTACTCCGACCTTTGTATATGTTGTCTGCAGCACCCATCCTACAAGCAAGATGAAAACACTTGATTTTCCCAAGTTTTCTTCTTAGGAAGCCAAGTATTGTCTTGTAAGCAATAAATTTATGATGTGTGTAATAGTAGTTGAAATGATATTAAATAAAATATACATTGAATATAAAGAATGTTCTAACACCAAATTCAACATTCCAACAGGGTCTAGGGTAAATAGAAAGAACTCTGGAAAAGTGAGCAGTATGACCTGCTTTTGTTCTCAAAATTCCAAACCCACACCGTGGTGTTCCCAGGACAAAATAACACTGCTCTGTGTCACTGTGCTTAAAAATCTATTAGTGATAGGACTTGTACAATTAAGGAGGTTTCCAGAATTTTCTAATGAAAAACCCAGGTTAATTAAAAGGTAAATAACTACATACAAAATAATTAATTTCCACACAACAAAACTGTTGTCCTAGAAATAACTTTCAGGTGTTGAAGGGCCTTGGACAGCAGCTTATGGAGATTCCCATGTAAAAGCTCCTGGATGTCAGAGTACTAACTCTCAAGGCTGTCCTTCCATTAAGCAATCTCCTGGAGCTTTGACTGTATAGTGATGTACTATGCATGTCTCAGAAAAGGCTCTAGCACAGATATTTCCTTAACTCATAAAACCATAGGTCCCTGAAACTTCTTCCAGAGCACTGGTGACAGCAATAATCTATGCCACATTTATTTGGGAAAGCATTTATTCAGTGTAAAAGGACTTGAAAAGATGAGGAAGAGTAACTGGGTAATAGAATAAGATCATGACGCTAATTACAAAACCTAGAATTGGGGCTTTAAGTTCATAGTTGGCATCATGGAATGCTAGCAATTGCTGTCTTTGTGAAATGCCCTTATCAATTTAGTTCATGAACCAGGCACACACTTCACACCCGAC
This sequence comes from Ondatra zibethicus, assembly GCA_004026605.1. Classification (NCBI taxonomy): domain Eukaryota; kingdom Metazoa; phylum Chordata; class Mammalia; order Rodentia; family Cricetidae; genus Ondatra; species Ondatra zibethicus. The sequence goes on from PVIU01007373.1 coordinate 90,388, forward strand.
TTGCAGCACCCCGGAGAGTGGAATCCCGCGGAAATTCACACCACACCAGTCACAGGCAGCATGGGTGGAGCAGGCAACAGCAAGGTAGAGGAAACCTGATGCCCACGGTGGGTGCAGCTCAGGTTCTGACAGTGGCATCTGAAAACAGTGCCATCAGTTTTACCCGTGTTAAAATCAGTAAGCAGAACACATGATCTGAAATGCTGCTAACTTAGCAACAGTCCAGCCACATTCTCAAATTCATATACTGCTATTTACCTTGATTTGGCAATGGATTTTCAATGTTCCCCAAAGGCCACCTGTTGAAGGCTTGGTCACTAGACCATGCTACTACTGTGAAAGGGTGAGACTCTTACGGGTTGAGTCCACAGTGAAGAAAAATGAGGAAAAAGAAAAGGGTTAACAAAAACCAGAGGGAAAATGGGCAATAATACAATTTCCTGAGTATCGTTAAAACAATAAGACCTTGTAGTATTCTAAGTGAGAGTGAGAAAGAAAAACTTAAAACCTAAGTTCATTAAAAAGAAACAACAGCAAAACACAAAAGCCCTGGAATCTAAAAATAAAAGCATGATCATGGAAAAATTTAGAAGCCATGGAAGACCATGACATTAACCTGGCAGAGGAAGCCAAAGAAACCGCCAAGGATATAAACAGACACAAGCCAAGGACTAACAGAATACACAAGTGGCCCAAATCCTGGATGTGTAGATAAGAACAGAGCACAGGAGCACAGACAAGAAACTATGTCAACAGGTCAACAGGTGAAGGAAGCTCCCTAAGGCAAGAGAAAGCTCACTTCAAACAGGTAGTCCTGCTAAATTCTGGTTATGATTAGATTACATTTGGTGCAATCTTGTGACAGGATTTTAAGAAAATCTTAAATATTTCAAAGAAAAATTGCATTTGGCAACAAAGGCAGGAGACTCAGACTGTGACTTTCAGCCCCAATGAACGCCGTGTTGGCAGAGCAGGAGCAAGGCCTTGAGACTTCAAATCTGCATGTTTATTTTATCTAAACTTACAAAATAGATATGAACAAAAAGTAGGCCATTTGAGACTTTCTAGAACTTGGAATATTGGCTACTATGTTGCCTACACAAGAAAAGTACTTGAGACAGATAAAAAAGAAAAAATAGTACTTAAGAAAAAAATAAGAAATCATAGTGATTGAGAGGAAATGAAAAAGGCTAGAAAGAAATAAGAAGTATTTTAGATAGGGATGCTCAGAAGAGTCCCCTTCAACAGACAAGTCTATATCTCAGAATTTGATATACATGTTCTACATGTGTGCAGAATTTACATAATTTTAACATGAATGTGCACAATTTGCATTACAACAATATAAACTGATTATATCTTTGTATCTTAAAACTAGCCTATAAAATGATTCAAGAAGGAACACAGGAACTGGAAATCATGGCAGAGGATCACGGCAAGTAGTAGGCCCTGGGCCTGATCTCAACCCCCTCACTAGCCAAAAGCCCCACACTACACGAGAGATCATTAGAGCAATAGAAATGCTAGAGACTTTGTCAAGGTAGATGTTTTCAAAACTGGAGGGAGAGAAGGAAAGTTCAGAAATTAACAAACAATCCCTTCAGATTTTGTAGTAAGATATCAGACATTGCTAGAGACAGCCAATAATCTTAAGCTTAGAGTTATAAGTCTTTCTGAGAAGTTACTCCAAGGCAGCTTCTAGCAATCAAGGCTGGAGGTGGATGGAGGTGGTCAAGGTTCAGGAAGCCTTCCCACACCAATCCGTAGTTGCTGTGACTGCTCTGTATTTCCTATCATGATGGCCACTGCTTCTGCAATTATAAAATGCATTGCACTGTGTGTTATTCTTATTAAAAATGACTCGAACAGAACCCAGGTTATCAGAGTGTGTGTAAGTCATCTCTGGATGGAACCATTACTGATTATTTTCCCTCCTTGAGCATCTCTCAAACCACCTGGCATAAAGATGGAGTTGCTATGAACACCACAGAAAAGCCATGCAGCGAAGCCTTCCTTG
>PVIU01007374.1:0-92408 GCA_004026605.1 Ondatra zibethicus
CAGGACATGCCCTAAGCCTCCCCAGCCACGTGATTTTTCTGAATAGCTGTCCCATCCTCATTGTCTGTCTGCAAGATTATGGTTTGCAGTGGGAGGAGATGCAGGAGAGGGAGTGGTTTGGTGGAGTCTCCAGTCCTGGCAGCTTTGATGACACATAGGCTGCTGCAGAGTTTGGGGGTGCCTGAGGGGGTGGAGCAGCCTGGAGGTCTGAGGGTGAGTATGTGTTAGATAACTGTGCTGAAGGAGGGGTGTCAGTGAATACCCTGGCCAGCCTCCAGGTAGCCCCTTGTCACCAGGGAGAATACGTGTCTCTTGACATCCCAGCCTCTTGCCTTCTAAAATGGGCTTTGATCCTAGGCCAGTGCCTACTATGTCTCCCATTTGCTTTGTGAGAAAGTGGAAAGCAACACTCAAGCAAGCAAAGTGCTCCAAAGTAAATGCAAAATTGAACCCCTTCTTCAGTGTGGCTGCTTGTGGTGAAGATTTCAGGACTATTGAAGGGCGACAGGGCATGTGATCTCTGTACACAGGGGGATGGAGGAAGCTCTGTGTCATCCTGTGGTCATTCTACGCTTTACTTTCTTCTTTTTCCTTCTCATATTTTTCTTTTTCTCTCGGGAAGCAAATCCCTGGAAACACAAACATCACTAGCTCTATCGGCTGCTGGTACCCATGACTCGATGCACAGGAGCTAGTCTGAATTTGTTGAAGGTGCAATGCCTGGATCCCAAGGCATTGTGGGGTAGAAAACACCCCTCCATATCAGATCTCTGTTGAGTTCTTGTGCTTAGGCTATGATGACTCTCAAGAAAGCTAGTGGGACAACGCTTTGCACACAAAAATATAAATCAAGGGGCCAGGTTTGTTTCTCAGAACCTGACACATCCCCGAAGGCCTGTGACATATTACATGGATTCAAGGATGATTTTATTCCATCCATAATGACTGACCATAGCATAGACTGAAATAGCTTCCTGTTCGCTTTGGACTTCAAACAAAATTAAACATACTTCTGAGGAAACAGAAGAGGTCATCCATGGGCTTTCCTGCATCTCCAACTGAGATGTGCTTTCCTTTGCCTGGAAGAGCCAGTTTGATCTCTGTCAGCACTGTGCGTGTGAATAAGTAGCTTTCGAAAAGGGACACACCCGAACAGATTCCAAATGACAGCAACATTAGTTTGCTCTAAGCATGTACTAGATGCACTGCCACAAGCTACAACAGTCAGCCAAGTGGTCACCATCTGTAAGACTGCTGCATTGCTCTGCTGAGAGCTTCACGGAAGCTGGTGATTGAGGGGGTCGCTGGGAGGATGAAGTGATTGTCTCAGTTCTTATCACAGTGCAATAGTGAGGATTTCCAAACTCCTTGCTGACCACACATTCCCAGAAAAAGAGGACATGCATGCTCAAATCAGGGTAAAATTACATGATGAAAGTAGCTCCGGCTGAGATGATAGTTTTTCCTTCTTCAGCAAGTCAACACATTTTAGATAAGGCGGTTTGTGCCGTCTAGGAAAGGGTGTCAAAGCAGGTGGTGTTTCTGAAAGCTGGCTGTAACATTCTGAGTGTCTAGCTCCTTCAGGTCACTTCAGCCACTCTGTTTGGATGCTTGGCCTCACCACACGTCCCTACATCTTATTGCTCCCCAGAATGGGCTTCCTTCTGCCCACAAAACTCCAACTCCTCCTCTCCATCATATTTCTCCTCCTTTATGACACTATCTTGATCTCTACGAAGAAGTCAGAGCACCCCAAGTTCCACATACAAGCATCTCACCCTCAACAAAAGGCTTTGAGTTACTTATCTACATGAGCATCACTGAGGCCCTAGACACAATCACTTCATGTCTTGTCTAGTGTGTAAAAATCACCATTTAAGGGATAGATCAACAATGAGTGTTCTCAATCCAAAATCATAGACTTTAGAGGCTCTGGAATGTCTCATGGCACCCCTGTGTTTCAGCAACTCTTTCCTTATGAGGAAAAGCATCCATATAGATAATCTGCGGTGTACTGGCTTCATAGTGTGCAATGCCAGTGTGCCAGTCTAGGGACTGACATTAACTGAAGACATTCTCTTTGATACCAATCTCAGCTTTTTAAACATTGATCATGATTTTCTGGATTCTGTGTCTAAAACTCAGTGTCCCTTGACACTCCTTCATGCCATACTCACATGTCCAGTATCCCAACATTTCTTCCTATCTTTATGGCATTTTCTGCCCCTCTCTTCCTTCGAATAACATATTCACACACAAGACTTGCCTCTAGCTTAACCTCAGAAAGTCTCTAGTGCTCTGTGTTCCTGAGCTTTTGGCTGTACTTAGCCCTCCTTAGGCCCTGTCCTGAAGTGTCTATACACTCTACAAAACATTAACTTTGCAGGGCACAGAAAAGATAGGTATTTGTGACCTTTCCACAGCAATAAGTGTCGTTTATCTGTCCCTTCATTAAGATACTATTAGGTGACCTAGGTAGAGCTGAGGGCATGTCATTAGACACAGAAGAGCCTGCCACCTTGAGCAATGGGAGAATTCAAGAGACAGGGCTAAGACTTAAAAGGTTTACCCGCCACTGTTAGCCCACACCAAAGCTTCTCACCTGGACTGCAGGCAACTCAGACCTAGCATAAGGCATTGACTCCCAGAGAAGCAGGCAAGGACTGTGCATCTCTAGGTGCATTCTGAAAAATGGTTCACATAAACCCAATCACTATCATTTTTAACCCACTCATCTCTCCTTTATAGACTGACTCCAGCCATCCTTGAAGGTGTGCTACATTTCTTCTATGACTCTTCTTCAATATTAGAATTAAATTTGAGAAAAAGAAGTATAGGAATTCCCTCCTCCTTCCTTTGAATCCTGGGCCTTCTGTGTCTTTACCAGCAATGTGGCATGGTTTTCCCAGATTTGAAGGAACTGGGAAGATTGTGTATGCACCAATGCTTTTGCTGGTGCCGGTGAAGGCACTGACTGCCTCAGTGTGGCTAACACTATGCAGCAGGTGCTCCAAGAATGCTGTTCCATTGATTAGGAAAAAGAACTCACTATAAAGTGAATGTAGCCTTTCATAATAATGCATTCATAATGTAATTCTGAAAGCCAGGGTTTTTTGTAAGACAGGACACTTATTTTGTAGGGTTATCTTGGTCACCATGCAGTCTGGTTTCCTAAAAAGCGAGGGTTACAGAGCTTCATTTTGAGCCCAAAGTTGACAAGGTTAGAGTCCCCGTGCCTCATCCCAGGTAACTGTAGCGTTTTTATGATTTGTGTGGCATTTTAATACTTTGCAGATCACTTTTATATCTGTGACTTCATTTGATCTTTACAGTCAGCCTGGAGGTAGATGGAGAAGATGTGGTGACGAACAGATGAGTGGACCTAGGTCCAGAGAGGTCAGGAGACCTTAGCTCCAGACTATAAAAGAGAAGCAAAGTCTGTGCTTACAGTCTGGTAGAAGGAACAGACTTCACACATGACCAAACAGAGGCTTTTGTGTCCTTAGTGCTGTCTCATAGGTAGCTAGTTCCCTTTCCAGTGCTTGCAGATAGCAAAGGGAAGACTCTGGAGAGGGGCCTGACCCCAAGTAGCCAGGGCCAGAGACACAGGAGTCCAGACCTTCGCAAACACTGCAGGTTCTGGGGGATGAAAGGAGTGTTAAGTAAGTGAGCTACAGTAATTACGTTGGCTTTAATGGAGCAATACCTGCTTTTGTTGTGCTGTGGTGCAAAGACCTAATTATTCAAACGCAGCCATTAGTTCCCACACAGCAAAGATGACGGCAGATGTTAGAAAGATACCATCTCTTGGCCACTTGCCCACCAGGCCCAGCTTCTAAGGCTCTCCAAATACAAGTGTAGCTCTGCCAGAAACATCCACCACATATCCTTGGACACTGGAGCCTAGAGGTGACCAGCGACATTTGGAAGAAAGAGGAATAGTTGTGGTAGTGAATGTCCCATCTTCTCTAGCTTTCTAGTGAACCAGGGGCAGCTGGGCTGGTGGCCTTGACTACCTGGGTCCTACTGTCTCCTGCTCAGTTTTTCACACAGACCAGTAACTTCCACCAGGGCATGGGAACCCATTTCACACATATACACAAAGATGGAAACAAAACATTCATTTTATCAGAGGACAAAATGTACTCAGAACTCAAAAACCTGTCCAACTTCTTGCTGCCACCACCAGGAGGGGAAAGAAGTGACTGGCTGAATTGTAGGTACACTATTGCTCAAACTCGGGCACTCAAAAGCAGGCACCAGCCTGCCTGCATTTTTCCTATCCCAGCCCTTCAGTGAGTAACTGTTAGGAAAACACAAAGGGCTTTTAAAAGTTCAAAGAATTTTTTTACGTGACTGCATCATTATTACCACCAAACTCCTCAATACTCTGACTTCTATAAACTAAAACAAATAAATAAAAAATTTATGTTGAGAGGAGACCAACGGGGTTTCTCTGTGCCAACCATAACAACAAAATTTCCTAGAAGTGGGGTCCTTCAGTGCTTTCTAATTTTCTCCTGGGCATGCAAAATTCACATATACATCCACACACTCACACATATTCATACACACACACACACACACACACACACACACACACACGTACACTCACACACTGGCTCTCTCTCTCTCTCTCTCTCTCTCTCTCTCTCTCTCTCTCTCTCTCCCTCTCTCTGACACACACACACTGTCTCTGTGATATGCACCCTGCCTAGAAGTTGGTGACCTGAAAGCAGAAGCAGGAAAGTCTCTGTCCAAAGTCTTGTGTTTCCCTCTGGCTTCTTCCGTGTCCACCAACAACAGAAGGAATGCCCACTTTTCTGAAAAGCGGTAGGCTGAAGAGTTCTAGATGTAAAAAGAAAATATAGAAGGGCTAAAAATGACTCTCAGTGGTAAAGTACTTTCATGACATTCTGGGCTTGATCACCAGCACTGAAGGAAGGAAGCCTGGAGGGAGGGATTGGAAAACAGATCAGTTATAATAATAAGTCAGGTCTTGTCCTGGCATCAAGGATTTGGCATGAACAATATCGTGCTATGCTAAGCTGAGAAACTTGTACACTCCAAATGGAAGTAGCAGCACAGCCTCCGCACAGCACCGACAGGCTCCGCTGGTGAGGAATGGCCAGCTCAGGGTTGTGTTACCATTGTGAGATGTAAATTCAAGCCTGCAAGGATGAAGGATGAGTACTCGCTTCTTAGGGAAACTTGAGCCTCAGAAAAAGCTGCAGAGGCCAAAAGAGTTTTCCAAGTATGTCAGCTCTAAAACAGCACACAGTAAAATTGACTAATGAGTTAAATTTAATTAAAAATAGTCAGAATGGTAGCAATGAGAAATAGCAAGGCATATGGCCCCTTACTAAGAACAGGAACAATTCCCCATGTCTGACCAAGACCTGAAATAGCACCTGAATCCTTCATAATAGTCCTTAGAGTTCAGACCAGGGAGGGAGCGAAGCCCTTATGAATCAAAAGCTGGTTCTGTATGCAAGGAACACAGAGCTCTATAGTTCCCAGGTCTTGAAGTTAGGGAGCTGCTGGGAACAGGGCTGACAGGAAATGGAATCAGGGTCCTCTCTTCCCAGCCTACAGAAAAGGGCTAAGGCAGAGGAATTAAGAATCTAGAGTCTTCAATCTAGAAAGCAGCACAGACCCAGGGTTCCAGCTATGCTTGTTGCCTACAGAAGCAACTCTTACAAATGCACAGTAAGACAACATCCTCTGTGCTGATAAGAGTCTGGAACTGAGTCTTGGATCGCATCTCCAAACCCCTCCCCTCAAAGCCATCCCTTCCCTCACTGGTCACAATCTTCTGTCCTCCAGTTCAGTCAAATCCCTACTGCTACCCAATCACCTTCGTCTTCTAAGATTATCTTTTCCAAAAGCTGAGCTTGTCTTTTCTCTTTCACCACAGAACATAGCAGAGCAAAGCCAGGACAGCCCTGGCATCAACAGGCAAAGACACAGCCCTGGGCAGAGTAAAACTTCTCATGAACAGAGATAATGAAGAGGACACTTCCATCCGCAATGCATGAACCCCCTTTCCCCACCGCCAGGCTGAGTGGGTGGGCCCCAGCCTCTGTCTTCATGAATGTTCATCTTAAGAAGCATGGCTTTAGGTGGTCATGTAACCGCTTGCTGGGACCAAAGGCCAAGCCCACATGCCCGCAGGGGACAGAATTCCTCTGCATACAGGAATGTTTTCCACTGTATTTTCACTAGGAGGGCAACTCTGAGACCAGCTGAAGTGGTGAAACAAGACCTGTGTGGTGCCAGGAGCCAGGTAGATGTGGGGCTCTGGGGTGTAGGGAATGAACTGCGGGGAGGCAGGGCTGGAGGTAAGTTTTGGGAAGCTTCTGGCAGGCTTTCCAGACAACCAAGAATACCTGAGAGCATGTTCAGGGCCTTGTGACCTGTCTGTGTGCAGACTGCTGAACTTCTATGGAGCCTATGAATTCATTTTAAAACTAGTGTCATAAATACACAAAATACATGGGGTTAGAAAGCAACCCTACTGCAGCAATTATAGCCCAAACATTCCACAATGAAGAACTCCCCTGGAAGCTCAAGGACGTACGTTTTGGTGTAAAATGTAAACTTTCAAAAGCAGAGGCATTGTGAGATACACCTTGTTACTCTCAGATGATCATGGGCTACTTGATGGTCACTTGTGCTAAGAGACATCTGGTTCCATGGAGAATCCAATTCAAATGACTGAAAGCATCTTGGAAATGAGTACAGGCCCCTTAGATGCTTGTATTATAAGCAAAGGCAAGTCAAAAATGTGACTTCCACATGCAAAGACATCTCTATAGAGTAATATTTTGATAAAACTTTTAGACCAGATTTGTTAATAAAGGAATCAATACATTATTTTGCATCATCTTAGAAAATTACAAAAAAAAAGCGACAAAACAAAACTAGAGGTTATTCCCTCAGAGACAGGGATTTTTTTGTTTTGTTTTGTTTTTTTGGACAAGATATTACTAGGTAGACAAAGCTAGCATTACCTCTCCAGTGCCAGGACATCAGGCATGCGCCATCACACCTGGCTCTCAAGGACTGAGTTTTAGTAGCTTTTGTCTTCATAGAGGTGTCCAGTGTAAGACATTTCTGTGGTGCTTGGAAGCCTGTGAGCACAGTGTCTCAGTAAGAATTGCCCTCACCTGACTGAAATACTGCTCACCTGCTCCAGCAAGACACTGCACCCCAGCAGGCACCTGCGGGTGAGGATGTTCTCATTACCCTCAGCTATGTATACAAGCGAGTCCTGGCCTGCTGAGAGTTGCCTCAGGTAATCACAGACCCAGACGCACGGCGCTGAAGAGGTGCCAAGGAGCCAAGTGCCACCTACACCCTGCATCTCACAACCAGCTTCAGGAACCCAGCACTCCAGCTGTAAGAGGTGTGACCCAAGTACCCTACTCCAGACCTGCCTGACACACTGCACTGTGGGCTCCAGGCCTCTTGCCAGTACTCCAGATACCTCTAGATTAGAGAAGGGGGCTCTCAAGTCTGAGCTCCTCTAGGACTTCTCTGCCCGTTCCTTCAAAGAAGCCATTCCTGCTTAGTTTATAGCAATGCTTTCATCTTCTCTTTTCAGTTAGCAGCAGCTCTGAGTGCATGAACAGCCTTGTTCTGAATGACCCTCCTACCTCTACCTACTCCAGACTTGCAACCATGCCTGCAAGGAGTTTTTACCTGGGTCTGTGGCCTTCCATCACCATCTCACAAAGCCCCCCTGATGCCTGAGAGGATGATGGCATCTGCTCTGAGGGAGTTGAAGCCCAGGAACCCTGCTTCTCCACGCATTCCAAGAGAACTCTGTGTAAGGTCCTGGGTCCTGGTCAGAGCAAGACGATTAATATTCTCAAGTACAAAGAAGAGATGGAAGACACTATTCTAAGCAGTATAAGTAGGAAATATGTCACTTCTTCTAGGGGAAGTTGTCAAATAGAGATAATATTTCACTTGACAGAGCCAAAGGTAAGAGAATGAATCACCCGTTTCTATGAAAATCTGGTTTCCAAGAGAAACAAAATAATGATGAATGAAAGAAATAAAAACCTGGTAAACTCAGAGCTATTTCTTCCTACTTTTTGCTTTCCAAATGCAATTGTATGAGCTGCAGCTTCAGGAGCTTTCTTATTCCTTGTTTTTGTCATTCAGACCAACGCTAACCCATAACTGCACTACATCCTTATCTCCTGAAATTGGCCTACAGTTCATGCAGGGGCTGAGTGAGACCCAGGCTAACAGTAGTTCTTCACAAGTAGCAGAGCAGTTCAGCCCCAATGCTTCTGAGTGACCCACACTCCAAGCTATTTGTGGGAGCATGTATGCCTTCCTTCCATGTAAAGTTTCCACTCAAACACAGTGCTGGTTTGTCTGCCTTCCCTCCATAGGCATGTATGACTCTAAGCATTGCTCAAGCAGAGTCTACGAGTCCCTTCATCCTGTTCCCTTCACTATGGGAGCTACATGAACCCTCACTGCCCTACTATAACTATGAGGAAACTATTGCCATCAGATGCTAGACCTCCAAGGTCTACCTCATCTACTTCCCATCTGAAGCCCAGATCTTGGGTCCCACACCAGGATTCATGGTCCTGACTCACTCAGAAGAAATGTTTTGAAGAATAAAGGAGCAATTTACCTGTGTTATAAATCTATTGTAGCATTACTTTTATGTATCATCCTTAATTTTACTAGTATGTATTTTTTAAATTTAATTGAATTTTTATGTGTATGAGTGTTTTGCCTACATGGTATGTCTGTATTCTATGTGCTTGCTTAGTGCCTGTGGTCAGAAAGGGCATTGGATTCTCTGGAACTAGAGTTACCAATAGTTGTAACCTTCCATGTGGGTACTTGGACTTGAACCTGGGTCCTCTGGAAAAGCAGTCAGTGCTCTTGAACACTGAGCCATCTCTCCAGTCCCAAGTGTGTTATTTCTTTAAAACATTTTCTGATGGTTTGGTTGCTTGACACACTATTTTTCATATGTTCATAATAGATTTTATAGGTAAGTTCAGTTCATTCTTGCATTTGACTTTAGTTCAAATTATCTGATTTTCTTTTTATCGTACTCCTAGTTACAGAGGTTTCCTCATCTATCTGGAGACAGCATGGCAGGGCAGTGGTCAATGGGAGAGCCGGAGTAATAGGCTTTCTAATAAAGGCCCTTCATGACAATAGGCTACTGTCCACACTCAGAGCCGGTTTTCTTCCTTAGCTCACTGTCTTGGAGTCACTATTGCTGTGATGAAACACCATTGCCAACCTGGGGAACAAAGGATTTATCTGACTGACACTGCTCTGTCACTATTCAGCACCAAAGGAAGACAGGGCAGGAACTCAAACAGGTCAGGAACCAAGAAGCAGAAGCTGACACAGAAGCTGTGGAGGAATGCTGCTTACTGGCTTGCTCTCTAGGGCTTATTCAGCCTTCTTTCTTATAGAACCCAGGACCCCAACCCAGGTGTGGCACAATCCACTGTGGGCTGAGTCCTCCCACATCAATCACTAATAAAGGAAACAGTCTACAGGCTTGCCTGTAGTCCAATCTTAGGGAGGAATTTTCTTAATTGTGGTCCCATCCTCTCAGATTATTTTAGCTTGGGTCAAGTTGACATAAACCTAGGCAGCACAGCTGACCCCTTGTCAGTTTGGCATATAAACACCTAACTGTTAAGACACAACCTGTCCTTTCTTGTTCACTCCTAAGATCACACACTGATATTGAAATCACAATATGAAACATTTTCAACCTTTAAAAGTCTCACGAATCTTACAAATTCAAAACTTTAAAGCTTCAGGCTCTTCTAAAATCCAAAATCTCTCAACTGTGAGTTCTTACAAAATCAAAAATAAGTTGAAAATACATAAATTATTTATTAACTAATAAATACCATCTTACATCAAGGGGAAAGAACCGGGACACAGTCACAGTCAGAGCAAAGGAAAACCAAACCCGGACTGTATACATAACGTCAAAGTCCAATGTCTGGGATTCACTCATGATCTTATGAGCTCCTCCGAAAGGGTCGCTGCTCTGACTCCGCCCTCTGCAGCACACACATCTTGTCCTATAGGCTCCAGCTGGCTCCACTCCACTGCTGCTGCTGTTCTTCGTGGCCATCCCATGGTATGCATCTCTAAATTGCTGGAGTCTCTTGCTGCAACTGGGCTGCACTTTCACCAATATCCTCTCCTGGGCTCTTTGCAGGGACTCCAGCTCTGCCACACAGTGCCGGTTCTTAATCTGATCCCCATCACCCCTTCAAGCATTCAAAACCAGCACCGCCTGAGTGACTCGTACACTTACCAAGTTCAGCTGCCAGCTCAAGATACAACCATGGCCACCTTTGTACTCTATCTTCTGTGTACTAACCCTAGGAAACACTTTTCAGAAGATTGCACCCCAATGATGCTGCTCTCTTCTTAATCACAGCTGATTCTTTAGCCCCAGCTGACCAGATACCACAGATCCATCACACAAATGGCCCAGTAGAGGTTTGCTTCCCTTTAAAACCTTATGAGCTAGGCTTCTGTTGTCTGCACTACTCTCAATATTCTTATCTTCCAGTCTCCCACAGAACAGGTCACTGAGTTCTTGATACTCAATGGCTTTTCTAAGTTCCAAAGTCCTTCCACAATCCTCCCCAAAATAACAAGATCAGGTCTGTCACAGCAGTATCCCACTCCTGGAACCAATTTTTATCTTAGCTAGAGTTACTCTTTCTGTGATGAAACATTATGACAAAAGCAATTTAGAAAAGGAAATTGCTAATTTAGCTTACACTTCCACATCACTGTCCATCATCAAAGGAAGTCAGGGCAGGAATTGTGAGGCAGGAGCTGATACATTAGTCCTGCCTGAAAATGCCCTGGATACAGACATATCCAGAAGTATCTTTCATTAATCACCTAGTCAATTCTCAATCCATTCAAATTAAGAATCAAGATTGCCTAAAACAGAAGTCCAGAAAAGAATCTCATTTATGATTATATAAATAATATAATTACTTATATAAAATATAAAATAGAATACCTAGTTTAGGCGAAGAGGTGAAAGAATTCTATAGCAAAACTATAAAACACCAGCGTAAGACATTGACACAGGGCACAAAACTGAAAAGCCATGCTGTGTTCACTGATTAGAAGAACCATTACTGTTACAAAGCCTACACTAACCAAAATGACTTAAAGACTGAATCCAATACTCATTAAAATACCATGGCCGCCTCCAGGCTGGCAAACTACTTCAGTAGATAGGAGTGCTTGCTATAAGGACCTGAGTTCAGTTCCCAGCGATCACATATTGGTTTACAGTCCCTTGGAATTCCAGCTCCAGGGGATCTAATGTCCTCTGCTGGCCTGCTCAGGCACCAACACATACTTGGCATCCACTTACAGAAACACGCCCACACACAAAATAAATTTTTTCAATTCTTCACAAAACTAGGAAATTTAATTCTGAATGCTATACACACACACACACACACACACACACACACACACACACGGCAAAGCGAGTGTTGCAGAAGGAATGATGCAGGAGAGACTATGCTACCAGACTTCAAAAGGCCAGCAGTAACATACCTAGTGTTACATAAACACACACACACTGCTATAGAAAGGAAAAGAGCATGCAGAGAAGACCTATGCATCTATAGATAAATGGTTTTTGATGAACACACGAGGAACACATGCTGGGGAAAGGTATTATTTCAATAAGCAGTGCTGAGGACCTGAATTGAAGATGTGGGTTATCAGCAAAGAGTCTGAGTACAAAGTACTTCCAAAAAGCATCATGCTTCACTGGAACACAATATAAGATTGGAGTACTGAGTGTTTGTGAGAAAACTCCAAGAAAAAAAGGCAAAAGTCTTCTGGCCCCAGTTTCTTCAAGGGAATGTATTTTAAGCTCCTCCCAGGTGGAATGGACAGGAGTGAGCTTACTTCAGCTATTGCTAGTCGTGTGCCTCTACAGAGAAACATGTTTTCACACACATGCTTGTCCTTGATTGTATACTTTACTCAGGTGACTCCTCTTAACCTTCAGAGTATAAAATGCCTGGTGCTCTCAATAAAGTTGGCTATTGCATGAGACTTTAGCCTGCCTCATTTATTGGCCCATTCTTCCAGGTTTACACTGCCAACTATAGTGGCAAGCCATGCTTTATTATTAAATTTTGTTAAACTCTTCCTGTGTGTGGCTTACACTCTAAAGTTTATGAAATACATAGGCATAGGGTAAACACAGTGCATATAGTAGTGTTTGGCATTACCTATGATTGCCATTAAATAAGTTTTATCCTACAATGGTACCTTGTTTTAAACTTTAAAATGACATAGTAGCAACTACAAACGGAACACTTTTTCAGAAGAGAGAAAAAAAATATTCTGCCATAGTTGGTATCCAGCTTCTTCCTAGAGACTCAAAGTGATCCTTCAGCCCAGTGGGGCTTGGAATAGAATGAGATCTCAGTGCTGCTTTAGCACCAACTCCAGGCTGGCATGTCCAAGAAAGCACAAAGGCAGCCTCAAAAACAAAGTTACAAGACACTGCAAATGGAATGACCAAGACAAGGAGAAGCTAAATCGCGGTAAAATGAAGGTGATGCCCAATGAGTAAGCTACAGCTGAAACACTAAGACATCCAAAAACCATTGAGACAGCTGAGGAGACAACGAGAGTAAAATACAAAGCAAAACACTTCTCAGGAGCAAACCAATTATGAGAGTGGACTGATGCTTCTAGAATGTTCATTTGGAAAGGAGCTTGACTTTAAGAAGGACCTGTATCATGAGTATGTGAATGGGGAAAGAAAGGGTGTGAGGAGCCTACTCTCAGCTTTGCAAGAGCTTGAAAGCTGTATGTGGAGAAAACCACAACAACACAACATCAAATGAAAATGCCCCTTCGGTGCTGATTTGAAGCATCAAGCTCTAGGCCGACTGTCTAGGAATAAGGAGGCAAACCTAGCCTCAGCTTCTAGCCAGGCCACCCTCTGCTTTTGTAAATTGGGTTTTCCTGGAGCACAGCCATGCTTGCTCCCTTCCATGTGTTCATGGCTGCTCTTGCACTGGGACCCTGAGCTTGAATGGCTGCGATGGAAGTGATATGCCTGCAAAGCCTAAATATTTACTTTTGGTCTGTTGGAGAAAAATCTCGAAGATTTCTGCCTGGAGGAATCAACGAAATAGGCAGAATTCTTCTGGCATTTTCCCTTTTTTTATATGGTCGCATGGGGGAAAGAGTGACCGAAAAACCGGCCTGCCCAAGTGACTTTTACTGAATGACTTCTCTATCTCACTGGGAATAAACAAAATATCTCTCCCGTTCAGGAATTCTAGCTGTCAAAAAAAAAAGTAGATGTCTATAATTAGTGACATTCCATGTCTGGTACCGGATAAGACCACAAGTCTGAGGAAGGTGCCCATGCTCAGCACATGGGAGGGACAGGGGACACCCAGAGATGAAGGCCCTAGGCTTTACAAGACAGACTATGCTCCCTAACCACTCTACTCCTTTGACATGATTAGGGCCCAGCTGTCTCAGAACAGACAAAAAGAATGAGAAAGACCTGATGGACCTCTGCCCAGGCATAGGGAAAGGTAAAGCCACAATATATCCATTTTGGCTACAGACTCTTGTTGTAGCCAAACCTCCCAGTGCAGGAGAGAAAGAGACAGCCTGATTCCCTGGAACACTGGGCTCTTTTAAACCTTTCAAAACCTCTCCACCTTCCACTAAGTCCTTGGTAAGAGCTAAGCAGGTCTTGCAGTTCCATAGTATTTCAGAAAAGCTAAAGTACGTGGCCACCAAGGCACCCAGAACTTGTAAACAGGTGGTGGAAGAGGAATGAGGTCTTCCCAACTTTCAAAGCCAAGCTGCTGGAAATCTTGTGGGAGTTTTCAGGCTGAGGGAGAAGGGGCGCAGGAGTAGGACGGGGCATCATGCATGCAACCAGACACAGCCCGGAAGAAGGACTCAAAACTGGAACACATAGGGCCACTCTTACTAGACCTAAGTGTGGGGAAACACCCTGACATACGCACGACATGAACGGAGGACTCTGGCTTCAACCATGGAGCCTTGCAGAGTAGCTCCCTGATCTTGTCGGTGGCCCATCTTGTCCTCAGAGCTGAGACTGAGGTCAGGAAAGTGGCAGGCATGGGTGGTGCAAAAAGAACCCAGGAGCTGCTGAAACCTGACACCTGGCTTGCTTCTGGACTTCTTTTTCTGACAGCATACATTTTTTTTCAAGCCACAAAAGATTTTATTAAATAAGAATGATTAATTATATAGAAGTATGAGAGAAACAGTCATACTTTTTGAGACAGTATATTAAGATAAGTGAAATATTGTCTGGATACATTTTACTATCCTACTTGTGCACTGTTAGTTCACGTAACTGCAGCACTAATCATAGATTCCTACATTTTACTTATTTGGCTCTTTCTGCTCAGCATAGTAGGGATACACGTTTCCAGATGTTTGTATAAAAATGCCATGGGTCTATGTTCCATGAACCACTGGAACGGTGGCTCACTAGAAGAGGACATGGGTCTTGGGGGACTCATTAAAGTTGTGTACAAGTAATCTGGTAGGCTAAAGTCAGAGCTTCCCAAGTATGTGCAAATGCCTTGATGTGTGAAGGACAGAGTCCATAGAGTTAGAATAGTAGCTGTGTGGTGGTGCAAATGGGGCCACAGCTTCACGAATCTCTTTTAATGTTTGTACATAAGTCAGAAACATCTAAAGCAGTGTTCCAATTGCATATGAAAACATGCATTGTCTACCTAATAAGTCTCTGTGGCACAAAATGGCATGATCCCGCAGCATGAAGGTAAAGTCAGATCTCTTGGACATTGAAAATGACTCATCCCTAGGGCCAGGGCCAGTGCAGCTGTCACAGGCAGAGCTCCAAGCACACTGTCTCCTCGCTCAGGAGGTTGTTTGAGAGAAGGTCCAAACAGAACTGTTTCTACCTCTTTGCTTTATGTTTAACCCTAATTTATGAAAACTCTCAACAACAACAAAAAATAGGGGGTGGAGGCAGGAAAATGTGGCTACTTGAAACGTTTTCCTGGTACAAATTTGAGCTAACCTTACCAGGATCCCTTCCCAAACAGCAATCCACAAACAGAATAACTTGGAGGGGACAGCATCGCAATTAATGATGACATGTGACAAGGATGACTTCATGTGACTTATAAACTCTGTTATTTTACAGCCACATTATAATGGAGTTGAGGAGTGTGTCAAGAAGGTTCTAGTATACCAGTGGCCAGAAGTTCAAAAGGTGAGGCCAAAACAAACAAATAGATATAATGTTCGATAGATTGAAATAAACACATGAAAACCTACATTTTAATGAAATAGTGAGGAACATAAAGAATGTTATGATAACAGAAGGAAAACATCTCCACATCCCAGAGATGCAAGAGAAAGTAAAAACAGTTCATCTACATAAAATATGACTCTCTGAGCACTGCCAAGGTCAGTGAGACCCAGAGTAACCAGAGTAACTTTATCTAAAGTTAGTTTGTACACTGTTCCTATTCACATCTGTTTGTCACTTTTGGGATTACCCAGAACCCTCCAGTGTAGCAAGCACATGCTTTGTGATCATCCCATGCACAACAGGAGTAGAGTAGAGTGGAAAGTGAAGTTATTGATGCTCCTATTTTCTGAACTAAAACATTTTCTCAGTTCCTAGGCCCATTCCCTTGTTTCTTTGTGGTGTCACTACCAGCAGTGATGGCGTGGTAGTTTGAATAGGAATGGCCCACATAGGCTCATATATTTGAATGCTTGATCATCAGGAAGTGGCACTACTTGGGAGGAATTGGGGTGTGTGGCCTTGTTGGAGTGTCACTGGAGATGGACTTGACATTTCAAAAGCCCAAACCTCTCTCTCTCTCTCTCTTTCTCTCTCTCTCTCTCTCTCTCTCTCTTGCGCGCGCGCGCGCGCGCGCACTTGTTCGCTTGTGGATCTGGATGTAGAATTCTCAGCTCCTGCTCTAACACCATTCCTGTCTGCATGTCACCATGCTTCCTATCATGATGACAATGGACTGAACCTCTGAACTGTAAGCAGCCCCCGTTAAGTGCTTTCCTTTCTAAGAGTTGCCGTGGTCGCAGAGTCTCTTCATGGAAACAGGACTTTGACTGAGAAAAGCAGCATGTGCATAAGCCCTTTAGTTCCAATAGCCAGAGTCTTTTTTCACAAACTGGGCAGAAATTGCCTGAGCACCCCTTGTCTTACCGTGTCTCTTTTTCTCTGGGAAGTTTTCTCAAGATTTCCTCTTTCCACAGATGACATGATCTCACTAAGTTTCAATTACAGGTCAAAGAGTACACAGCTTTAATCAATGTTTCAAGTTATGTTTTGAAAAGGTAGAATCCAAGTGCTTTAATGCAGTAAACTTCAAGTTATCTCCTGAGATAGAAGTTATTATTATTCTCGGGATATGCAATTATTATGCCACATAGTTTTCAGAAATAATAATGTTTTGAAAAACTTGTACTATCATAGAAACAAGAACTAAGTAATAAGTTTTAAAAATCATTTAATACAGAATAAAGCTTAGTTTCAGATCAGAAACAAATGAGTTCATGATTTAGTTTCTAAGGACCCAAAATGATTAGGAAATAATTTAAGAAAAATAAAGTATCACTGATGCAGTCCTGCTAGTAGAGCGTGTTAGAGGCCAGGCTGCCTCAGTCTTGCTAGGAAAGAGTGTTATAAACTATGCTGTGTCTTCTGTTTAACATATTTATCTCATTTAGCCCTTCGTTTATAAGTTCATTTTTAAAAATAAATAAATAAATAAAAGGTTGGTATTTTTTCTAAAAACTTTCCATGCTATGATTTTTCTGTTTCCCTGGGGGTCACTTATTTACATTTGGGAAAAAGCTTTGTAACATCTGATTGAGGGCTTTGGATTTTAGGGAAGCATGAAGTAGAAGATGCACAAAATAGTTCATGACTGTCTTAGTTGGTGTTTTATTGCTGTGAGAAGACACTATGACCAAGGCAATTCTTATAAAGGAAAGCATTTAACCGGGACTGGGTTATAGTTTCAGATTTTATTATGGCAGGAAGTATGGCAGCATGCAGGCAGGCATGAAGCTGGAGAAGGAGCTGAGAGTTCTACATCCAGATCCACAAGTAGTAAGAAAAGAGACAGAGAGTCAGGGGTTGGGGGGTGGGCCTGCTTGGGCTTTTGAAACCTCAAAGCCCATCCCCAGTGACACAATTCCCCAATACGGCCATACGTACTCCAACAAGGCCACACCTCCCAATTCCTCCCAAGTAGTTCCACTTCCTGATGACTGAGCATTCAAATATATGAGCCTTTGGGGGCCATTCTCATTCAAACCATCACAATGCCCAAATCTTTATGTTACTTTTCAATTTAGATCACTAATTGGCAAAGAGAACCAGCTGTATTTATTTAGACATCTCAAGAAGGAAGATCATCTTATAAAATAATTAAGCCTAAATTCAAATTTATTTCTAGCTATTAACCACTTCCCAGAATAACTCTGGGTATTTCTTTCACAGTTCTGCTGTGGATGTACACACTTCCCTAGAAACAAATGATAAGAGACAGCTGAATAGCTCCAGTTGACTCTAGGCCATGCATTTATCACAGGGTCCTCCAAGGATTTAAAGTTCATCCACACATATGATGCCAGAGTTATATCTGTGCCCCTAGGGAATAACTGGGTACAACTGGAAAAGTGGCTTTGTCACAGCCTTAAAAAAAGTTAAGACTTGAGAATGAAATCTATTTCTAGCTGCACTGGCTCCATGGTTCTTCCCAGAACTTTCCTGAATCAGGAAAACATAGGTACGTGATCCCTAGTTCTGTGTTTATCACTTGAGAAGTCTGTTTTTCTCAATAGTTTTCAATGATTCTAAATTCCATGCACTTCATACACTTATGATTTTAATTAACTATTTAGAGTGCCAATCCACGGTCATCAGTTCCAGGATCAGCTAGTAGGAATTCCTAAGAATGCTAGATTTGCCTGTACAACCTCATGCTTCCAGCAAAGAATGGTTGACCACCCAGGCCTGAGAAGGGCAGCCTCGTCACAGAGTTCACAACGCTTGCTCCAGGTTTTGTCCTTGTCAGTGCCAACATGCTTGTTGTCCTCAAGCAAGAGTGTCCTCACTGCTGCCTGGGCCATACTTATCTAAGGAACCTGTGCTGCTACCTGGGGCCACAGTGATGTCCAGGCTGAACTGTTACCTAGGGCCATGGCTGAGGCCATAGCCCTGCAGCAGCCAGCCTCTGAGTTAATGTCTGTGGCTCTTGGTATCACCAAGGGCTGAGCAAATGCCTGAGGTCTGGTCAGTCACCTAAGACAATGTTGGTGTCTGAGGGTCATGATGCCACCAGGGCCATACTGATTGTCTGGTCCTGAGCTGCTGCTGAGGACCATGTCTGGGTCTGTGGTCCTGCTGCAACTGGGATCTGTGTTGATGGTCCGTGTCCCGTGTACCCACAGGAGGCCATAGGAACCATGTGTGTTGAAGTATGAGTTACTCTTCACTGGCCCTCTGATAGTGGGTCCTGCACCTCACTGGACACTGCAACAGGAAAACTGGTCCCACCCCTCATGGGAGAGTTGGCTCCCACATTCGGGAGAGGGCCCCACCCCATTTCTGACGTTGACAGTCCCACGAGCCTGGACTGACCTGCTCAGCTACCACCTGGTCCCACATCCTGGGCCTTGGGTTGGCACATCCTAACATCTATCCCATCCATGACCTACTGGAGTGTGTGAAGGGACTGGTTCTGCAGAACTATAACTGCAGGATATCTGAGAGGCATTTGGTGAGGGTCTAGTGATGATGGTGTGTGCCAGAAGCCAGAGTCCTTGAATCAGACTAATGGCGCATTGCAATAAACATTGCAAGCAAAGCTGAGAGGACTAAAGAATATACTGCATGACACACTGCAGCTCACAATGCCGTGAAGACCAATCAAGAGGTTTCAGGGAGGCTGGAAAGATGGAGGAGTAAGGTAGGCTTTGTTTTGTTTTATTTTGTTTTGAATTAATTTTGGGGGCGAATTTTGTTTTAGACGGAGCCCTGTAGGGGTGAGGGGCAGATATGGAGGGACTTGGAGGCAAGCAGGATTGGGATGCTTGTTGGAACATTCCTAAAGAATTATGTTATAAAAAATAACAAATAAAAGATTTAAAAAAAAAAGACCCAGAATTGAAGGAAAGGCCCACAAGAAACCATTTATTTGCTGAGATGTAACAAATTGACTGGTTTGGTAGAATAAAAAAGACCAGAGAGAGTTACACACACAGGAAGAAGTGGATCTTTATGCAATGAGCCACTGTCTGACCAGGAGAACAGCTACCTATTCCTAATGCAGCTACAAAGGTACCACCACAGCCTTGCTTCTCACAGTGTAACTTCCCGGCACTTCAAGGAGCTGCCAATCTTCTCCCTTGGTGTTTTTCCTTTTCTACCTCCTTGCCTTCCAAGTACAGTATTTACACAACCAGAGAAATTTCTTCTCATTGGTGATATTTGGCCCTAGGGTTATGTTTCTTATACTCACAATGTTTTGATTGTGACATATTAAGCCTAACTTGGCCCTTTCCTTCCCAAGCTATGTAAGTACAGAAAAGGCTTAGCAGGCAACCCAGGCAGGCATGCCTGCAAGTTCATTGCCACAAAAATATAAATTGTTTTCTTCTGCATATAGGGATTTGAAGTTATTGAAGAGTTTCAGATTTTTTATGAGTACTTAAAATTTGAGCTTTCAATGGGATCTGGGCTCATATTAATTCTTTTCAAATTGTTGAACTATTCATCTTCTAACTAAAATAGAAAGGTACCAAATTAGAACTATGGAGACAAGGGCCTGGAAAAAGGGAACAAATTTGGACTTCTTAAGAAATAATCATGAAATTACCACGGAGAACAAAGAAATAAAATTATACATGTAAGTAGGCCCCAAATAACCTGCTTCTTTTCCATAATATCCGGGGGCTCCGCAGAAGGAAGAGCATTGTGTCTTTGCATCCCTGCCCAACCACCTAGAACTGGTAGTTTTAGAAACTCCCAAGACTGCACCAGGTGCCTTGGCCCCAGAGACCCTCCCTTCCACAGCCAGAGACAGCCTTCTGAGCTTGTGGCAGGTATAAACATGCAGATGCATGCTGGAAAGGAGCCTGTGTTTGTTTTTCCAGGTAGGCCTTCTAATTTGAGAGTTAATGATGACAGAAATTATACACCAGCCTTTCTACAACCAACGTCTACTGGCCATAGGGTCACATAAATTAAGCCACAGAGCCCGTGCATTGGTATAATATTTCACTCTCTTGGTGAGTTTTCAAAATGTAAGACACTTTATGCTCAGATTCTCCAAAACATACACAGACACAAACTAGCAAAACAGAAAGTCTGTCTCTTAAAAAAGAAGATTTGTTTGACAAGATCGCCTGAGAAAATTGAAAGCGTGGGGGAGGGGAGAAGAGAGGGTGGAAGGGGAGGGGAAGGGAGAAGGAGAGAGGGCAGGAGAACATGAGGGAATGAGAAGGTTGAGTTGTGGGAAAGACAGGGAGAGCGAGCAAGGAAAGAGATATCTTGATTGAGGGAGGGAGCCATTGTGGGCTAGCGAGAAACCTGGCACTAGGGAAATCCACAGGAATCCACAAGGATGACCTCAACTAAGACCCTAAGGGATAGTGGAGAGGGTGCCTGAACTGGCCTTGCCCTGTAGTCAGATTGATGGCTACCTTAATTGTCATCATAAAACCTTCTTTCAGCAACTGATGGAGTAGATGCAGAGATCTGCAACTAAGCACTGGGCCAGGCTCCTAAAGTCCAGTCGAAGAGAGGGGAGAGCAATAATATGTGCAAAGGGGCCAAGACCATAATGGGGATTCCCACAGAAACAACTGATCTGAGCTAGTGGGAGCTCACTGACTCTGAACTGACAGCAGGGGAACCTGCATAGGAAAAAAGGAGGCCCTTTGAATGTGGGTGACAGTTTTGTGGCTGCAGCAGTCTGTGGGGCCACTGGCAGTGGGACCAGGATTTATCCCTAGTGCTTGAATTGGCTTTTTTTGGAGCACCGTCTCTTTGGAGGGATGCCTTGCTCAGCGTAGATATAAAGGTTAGGGCTTTGGTCCTGCCTCAAAGTTATGTGCCAGACTTTGGTGATTCCCCATGAGAAGCCTTACCCTCTCTGAGGAGTGGATGGGGGATGGATTTCGTGGAAGGTGGGGGGAACAGGAAGAGGGGAGTGAGTGGGTACTAGGATTGGTATGTAAAATGAGAAAAGATTGTTTTCAAAAATAAATTAAAAACTGAAATAAATAAATAAATATGTATGTATATATAAAAGAGGATTTTGGACCTGCTTAGCATTAAAAATATCTGAAGTTATATTCATCAATAAATTATAGGGTACAAAATATCATAAAAAATAAAGCATGATTATGTAAGCCTTGTTTTAACTTTGCAATTTAAAGAACATTTTCTTTTGCTGTCATCTCCATCCTTCCCATCCATTCAGGCTCTCACCCTATGGCATGTTTCAGATTCCTCCCTGCAGAGTTCCAGCCCCTGCAGCAGAGAAAGCAGCACCCAGCTCACTCTCCAGTGCCAATGTTCTTCATTCAGAGCATCTGTTGGACCTCTGCTACCATCTGCAATCCAGTGTGGTTTCCTGCTGTGCTTTCAAAGTAGCCAACGCTTAGGCTGAGCCATCCCAGTGGGACTGCAGGACTCTGCTGGGTGAGAAAAGAGATGAGGGGACTGGGGTCCTCCAGACCACGGGAGGGACGATGGGCTATTCAGCCAGCTAGTTACCTAGAATACCAGCAAAGTCCTCCAAGAGCTTGGATGGATGGAAGCTCTTCATGAGCACGGATAAGGAAGTTCAGAGTGTTTGGACACTGGTTTTCAGTGGTGCTGTGTAAATTACAGGATTAGATCAATCAGAGTTGTGCAGAAACAGCAAAAAGCACGGGCAGCCTGCCAGCCGAAAGGAAAGCACTTCTCTCGTGAGTCCTTCCCTTCGTGGCTGCTGTCCACAGACCTAAGTCAAACATGCAGGCTTGAAGCTAGGAAACATACTCTGCTGCTCAGAAAAAGAGCAAGCAACGTTGCCTTTATGTGGCCAAGATTTTAATTGGTTTTGTCCTTATGCCACTGATGGTGGTTAGTATTGTGCAAACCTGATGGAAGACCAAACAGAGTTCTATGACTCTTAAGTGAAAACAGGCCTATGTACATAAACTACAAGAAGAAGCAAGGCATAATGATGATCCCATTGACTTTGGAAACTGAGACAGGAGGATCACAAGTTTGAGGCTATCCTGGGCTACACAGTAGGACCCTAACTAAAAACAAAGTATATGTTTGATTGATAGAGAAAAGAAGTGACAATTCAACAATCATCATCCTAAGAGGAAAATGTGTTAGATGAGCAGACAAAGCAAGCGTTCATGTTCATCATAACTCCACAGATTCGAAGACAAAGAAAGTGAACATACATTAACATTCAGTGACCATGAGCAGAGAAATAAAAGGCTGAAGATGAAGTTTGCTGGCTCTCCCAAGGCTGTAGCCCTCCTTCTGTCCAAGGCAAGGCAGCATGCCCCCTGGAGGCCAGCCACATAATGCCAGTCCATACGGAGAGGTTCCTCTGGAACTTTGCCTAAATTCACCTTATCTATCATAGTCTGAAATGCAAACTTTCTCTTGTATTGAGATTTTCTCAACATCTTTCACATTTTATATCCTCCATTGAATAGAATCCAATGAGATACTGAAATGGTGGTTAATCTTTTGTTATTGCTTTGTTCTCAGTTTTCAAAACATGGGGAACGAGAATTTATTTTCATGGCATTACTAGCAGAGCTCAGAGCATTGTGGTTCACATACATTAATCATCTGAGTGTCTCCAGCTTAGGCCTAATGCTCAGGCCGCCTTCTAGATTCTGGTCATTCCATGGGGAGAAAAGAGTCCTGCAAATAGCCCCTCATCCCTGTTCCTGCCTTGGGCCAGGATCCTTCCCAGCCGAGACAGAGCCAGAGGGCATTGAGGGCAGAGTCAGACTCTATTTCTGTAGAAACAGCATCAGTGGGAGGAAGTGAGCTACTGGGGCCAGTTTCCCCTCTCAGCCATCAGGTTATTGGCTGTTTTCCAAATTTATGATTTTTGTAAGGAGGGTGCACTAGTTGACTTTTACTAATGTGACAGTGCTTATTGTCTTCAGACTGTTAAATGGCTGTGAACTCCTGTGTGACCCAGTGTAGGAAGACTGCATTTGTTCTCTTGGTGAAAAGCTGTCTTAAAGACCCAGTGCAGGAACATACCTCAACAAGACTTCCTTACAAGGACAAACTGTGGCGCAGTTTTGCTCTTAATTTCCAGAAATCCACACAACTTTTAAGAAATCTGTGTCCATAGTTTTTAGTGTGTGTATGTGTGTGCATATATTTGTGCACGTGTATGTGTGTGTGCGAGCATGTGTGTGTGTTGTGTGTGTGCATGCTTATGATGATATGCATTGCAAACAGGGCCTCATGTATGCTAAGCAAGTGTTCTACCACTGAGCAATGTCTCCTAGACTCTAATTATCCATCAGTAACTGTATATATTTGTTTTCTGTTTTGTGTAAAATATGTTAGTTCACTATCCATATATTTGAAAACAAACAGCCTTTTCTTCTTCAGATGAAAATAATTGTATTATATAAATTTGTGTGCAGTTAAAATATCCAAATCACCTTAAGCTTTTTCACAATTTTCCTGAGACTTTCCACAGGACTTATCAAACTTGAAGACTAGCAATGTCTTAAGAAGGAATTAAAACTTCTCCTCAGCAGTCATATGGAGAAACAGGATTAATTATATTAGAAAAATACCTAGCAACTGGATTTCAATTGTTGCAAAGTGTCAGGCTGACCAGTGATTGGGAATTGCATTCTTCATATTGAAACCTGTTGAACACCTGTCATGCCAAGTACCACTTGGGCAAAGGGACTGATTCAACACAGTCCTTACCAAGGAAAAGGATACCTTTTCTCATGGAACCATGAAAAGAAAAAACAAATATAAAGTCCACTCAAAAGTTCTGAACTATGATCAGCACTATTAATTTACTGATTATTTACTGATCAGTAAATATCAAACAGGCTGAACATCCCTAATCCAAATATCTGAAATCAAAAACACTCTTAAATCTGAAACTTGAGTGCCAAGAGAAGGCTCAAGAGGGGTTAACTGGGCAACACTGGAGACAGGAAAGGGGTGGCAGAAAAGGATATAGTTCTATTTCAATGAAAAATCTATTTAACAAATTGGACTGGGAATGGTGACACACATCTTTAATTCTTACAGTCAGGATGCAGGGGCAAGGAGATCTTCATGAGTTCAAGACCAGTCTACATGTGGATTTCGGGCCATTCAGTACTGCATAATGAGAACTTGTCTCACCAAATACTGAATAAATTTACCTTCAGGCTGTGTTTATAAGGTGTATATGAACAGAAATTAATTTTATATGTATAATCATATCTCATTATGAATAGGCAAATATTATAATATACAAACACTTCTGGATCCAAGCATTTAAGATACCAGATGCTTTCCCTGAACTACACTTATCGTGTCCAGCAGAATACTTGAATTCTGAATCTGGAAGGCAAATTACTTATTGTGAAATTGTATGTACCAGAGTGGGGTGACTTTATTTTCCTGGTTAGTAGCTGAACTCAACAACCCCTTCAGTCTTTCTTAGACCCAGATGCAAAAGAATATGGATTGGCTTTAGGAATAGGAAAAAGAAATGTATGAGTCCCTTCTGATCAAGCATGTCAGTATACACAGTCCAGATAATCTTCACTCCATTTCAAGGTATACCCAGGAAAGGACAGAAACCAAGCACTCCCAAGTTCCATGCTGAATCCTACCTACTAGAATCCAGGGACATGGACAAACACTGCCAGTATGGCCTTGCTCTTTACAGGTTCTTCACCCGAGAAGTCTTTCTCTTCCTGCATGATGAACACACCTGTGCCATATAGTAGTGATTCCAAAGTGTTTAGGCTCCAAGCCTTTAAAGGATTCCACATCCCTTGATGGACAGGTACACAGTCTTTTCAGTAGATTCATAAATACCTGGACCAAGGCTGGTAATCACCCAGAGCCCCATGTCCCATAACAGGTATGGAGACAGGCACACAGTTGTCCCCACTAGATGTGGAGACCCTTGGCTGCGGAAAAGCTTGTCATGGGGGAAGAGGCCCTTTGTGGTCATCTGCCACCATTTTTGCTGCTGTTGTTGCTATTCTGGGTGTATCACAGCACTGTGGGGGACTGGGAATCCCCATATCACAGCGTAAGAGTGCATAGTAGTCAGAAATTCTGCTGGGCTCAGCTGTGCAGCCCTGCTGAGTGGAAAATGCGCGTCTACAAGCAGAGAGTCCTGAGCTGTAACCACCTGCCCCCAACTCATGGTAAGCAACTAGCCAGAGTAACTTCTTTACCTTGTTAGAGAATTAAGGATCAATTCCCCACTGAAACAGAGAATAGCTGTACCATGGAGTGGAACGAACAGTGGGAGAGGAGGGTGTCAAGAAGGCCAGTCCAGCTGTTAAACCTCTTTCTGCTGATGTTCCCCGCTAGCTTTGTTATTTTTGTTTGTTAGGTTTTTTTTTAATTTCTTAGCATCATGTACATACAATATAGGCTTATTATGACATGTGCATACATTTGTATCATTCATTGATCATGTTTGCACTTCTATTGCTTTCTCTTGCCTTCCTTTAATCTCTCCTGCCAATCCTTTCATTTTCCCCAAATATTCCACCTTCCACTTTCATGGTTTAACAAGATCTAAATTCTACATATGAAAAACCCGTGCCATTTGTCATTCTGAGTTTGCCATTCTGAGCCTGGCTTATTTTACTTAAAATGATGGTCCCAGCTCCACCCATTTTCCTTCGAATGACATTTTTTCTTTTACATCTGGAAATAAGCAGACTGTTGTGTGTACATACCACATTTTCTCTATCCCTTGGTGCCCCTATTGAAAGCACGTAAGTTGATTCCTTAACTTGGTTATTGTGACTAGTGTTGCCATAAACATAGGTCTATAGACGGATCTCTAGTGTTGCTGAATTAAATTTCCTGGGTTACAGTCTCAGAAGTGGTAGTCTATAGCTTTTTGAGGACCCTCTATACTCATTTCCATAGGGACTGCATTGGTTTACATTCCCACCATTTTAGCAGACCTGTCCCACCAGGTTGTTCACTGTGAAAAATAAGGCGCATCTAGAGACAGTCTTAAGTGGATGTTCCACACAGATGGCCTGAGGTGTCAGGGCACTTTAGCATCCAGGCTCAGTAAAGAAACAAAGTAGGACTGAAAGTTGAGCACTTAAAATTATTTTTATTTTATTAACCATGAGTGTACTGTGTATGCTGTAAGTGTATGCATGCGTGTGTGTGTGGTATTATGTGGGGGTATATGTGTGTGAGTATGTGTATGTATAGTGTGTATGCATATATAGTGTAGGTATTTGTATGTGTGTGAACAGTGTGAGTGCGTGCATATGTGTATACACATGTGTGAGTGTATGCAGGTGTGTGTTTTTATGAGTGTGTACAGGTGTATATGTGTGTATACGTGTTTGTATGAATGTGTGTTTGTATGCGTTTGTCTATGTGTGTATGCATGTTTATGTGTATGTGTGTGTCTGTTTGTATATGCACATGTCTGTGTAAATGTGTGTGTTGTGGTATGTGTGAGAGTGTGTACATGTGTATGTGTGTGGTGTAGGTGTGTATATATATGTGTGTAGGTGTGTATATGTAGGTGAGTGTATGTGTATATGTATGCATGTGTGTTTATGTCTATCTCTGTGTGTGAGTGTGCGTATTTATGTGTGTGTATGTCTGTGTGTGAGACAGAGAGAAAAGAAACAGAGAAAGACAGAGGCAGACAGAGAGAGAGAAATGTGGAGTTCAGAGGAAACGTTTCAGGAATCAGTTCCCTCCTAAGTCGTTAGGCTGTATGCAGTGACCCATCTCACGAACCTAAGCCTGGTATTTATAATCAACAATTTCAGGAGAAGATAAAAAATATCAGTCCAGGTCTTGTTTGATGGGGTTCCAACACAGTGGCTGCTGTAGAGTGTTGGCCCCAAGCACAACAGCTGCCATTTTATCAGAGCTGTGACCACTTGGAACTCTCAAGCTCAGGATGGTTGACTATTGGTGCTCCTGTATAAAAAGGCAGAGGGTCATTGAACCTTCTCCTGCGACTCTAACCACTGCCCTCTGTATCTTCAGGCCAGTTGTATATGGTTTTGCTCTAAGTGTGTGTGGCCTAATGGTTTTAGGAAGTGCATAGGGTAATGCATGTGTTTCATTGCAGGAGAAACTCCATCTATGTTGCTGTGAGATTACCCATGCTCTTGCAAGTAATTCCTCACCCATGTTCTTTAGGAAAGCACAGTAAACTTTTTGAGTTCCCAAGCTGGACTTTGGTGAAGCTATACTTTTTTTTTGTCACTGGTGAGCTATGAGGAGGGGCTGCACATTTGTTTATGTCTCTCTGGGGAAAAGAGTTCCTGCAACAATGACAGAGTGCTTGCTTGCTTACCATGCAAGAAAACCTGGGCTAAGTAGCTAGTACCAAAAGGAATTATTTGAGGGCTGCATTCATCTTTTGGATCATAAGAGGAAGTCTGTAGCTGATAAGGAGGAAGTACTCATAGTATTTAATACAGGATAAAGTTATTGGCTGTAAGGAATTATCATAAATTTGACAACTCAAGCTTAAAATGAGAGGTTATGGGCATTCCTATTGATTAAAATATATCAAGAACAAAACTAAATTTTTGAAGCAATTATAAAAAATAACACACTGAGTTGTATAGACTTTGGGTCTGGTTAAACTTTGTGTGTGATGTTTCTACTTACTTGGAAGAGTTTTATTAATACAGTTAGAAGGGTTGGTGCTATACTTCCACGTATGGACAGCCTGGGCACTCTAAAGCCAGTGGTACAATATGGAATAAACCTTGTAGGAATTCCTGTCTATAAAGGAACTCTCAGTCTGACTCCTGACTATCAGAATTCTCCTGACACCCATCACATCATCACGCAGGATATAGCAGTTTTTAGCCACTACAGGATTTCAGCTAGGTCTCAAAATCAAGCTTGTAAATCCAAGCTGGGCCATGTGTCCGTGCATCGATTTACTTCCTTCCTTATCTTCTTATGCCAGAGACTCAGATGTGACTGAAAGTCAGTTCTAACAATGACTTCTCTCTTAGAAACTTAAGTTGGTTTACCCTACATCATTTAAATGCAAGTTCTTTCAAAGTGGCATGTCCAGTAACAAGTGATGGTCCGAAAGCATCCCTGTGCTAAAGGCATGTTCTGCCCGTGTGGGCCTGATATGAAGATTCAGAGAGAAACTGAGCTTCTTATTGAATAGAATGTCACGACTGAGAACAGAGAGATGTTTCTTCAATTCTCCAACTAGCACTTGATTTCTTATGGTAGTGAAAGAGCAGAGGGGAGGATTCTCAGCTCTTCCAAAACCATAAACTATATGTCAGTTTTGATGTGAAATTCAATTTGTCTCGATTCTATTTTAATTCAAATTTCTAACCTCTACAGATTTATTGGCCTGTCTTCTAGACTTTATTAAGTACCTTGATATATTATGCTAAGAATCTGCCTCCTTAACAGTTTAAGATGTTTCTCAGCACATATCAGTTCTTACATGGACTCACTCATAAGTGCCTTTTAGACATAAAGCAAAGAAAACCAGCCTACAATTCACAATCCTTGAGAACCTAGACAACAATGAAGAACCTAAGAGAGACATACTTGGATCTAACCTACATGGGAAGTAGAAAAAGACAAGATCACCTGAGTAAATTGGAGCATGGGGACCATGTGAGAGGGCTGAAGGGGAGGGGAGAGGCAGGGAGGGGAGCGGAGAAAAATGTATAGCTCAATAAAATCAATTTTTTAAAAAATCAAAAGAAAAAGAAAACAAAAGACATTCCTTTAAAGCTGAACGGGGATGTACAATCAGAGGTCCTGATGTTCTGATAGAAGAGGAGTACCTGAGGCCTGACAGGACAGACGGAACTCTCGATTTCTATGTTCACTATATCCCATAACCATTGGCCAAAGTGGTTTATTCAGTTTCTTTCTACCATTCGGATTACAGACCAAAGATATGGCATCCCTTCCTAGAGCATAACATCTGGGGACAGCGACCTTGGTAAAAGCCCCTTAAAGAGGTTTGGTGAAACCTCTGAAGGCTGCTCACGTAAAATGCTTGCTTTCTATATCTCACTAGTATGATCTTTGCTGCATTTTTCTAAACCAGCTGCAGTGACATCTGACCACTGGTAGTTGTGACTATAAATTGGCAGGCACCACTTACATCTTGGGGAAAGTTGTTCCCAGATCAAAGAATAGCAGGGAATACATCAGTGGTGGCTTCTCAGCTAGCTTTCCAATAACCAAAGAAGATCCAAACAGGACCTGGGGCACAAAGAGGAGCATGGTACATGGGAACCCCAGGAGAGACTCTCGTGGCAGCAAGGAATAAAGCTTTCTTCCCAGGCACACCATGCACTGTCAAGTTGCAGCCTGGAATGTTTACAGCTGAGTTTTAAACTCCTGACAATGAGATTCGGCAATGTAAAGGCTGCCAGACCTTCGGCTATAGTGACGCCACTATAATATTTATAAGTACCTTATACTCTTTCCAAACACATGTGCTCATTACTTATGTCTCTGCTTCTGCCTCACTTCTGGGGAAAACTCTCTGTATAAACAAAACAGATTGGTCTGCTTATACTTCTAAACTCTAATTGCTCTCCATCTCCATCTGTCAGAAGAAAGCTGGCCCCGGGGCTCAGTGACGAAGCCTGTCCTACCATACAGTACCCAGTAGCACACAGGTTCCTCCTGTTCTCTTCCCTGTCAGTACTGGTCAGTGTGCATACCGTTTGGTGTTTGTCTTTTATTCTTTCTTTCAATTAGGCACCTGAGGGAAGACTGGATGGCAGGCTGGAGACAAGCCATGAACCCACTGAGTCTGACAGATTCCGACCATCAGGCGGGTTTTAAGTAAATGGGACCAGGCACCTCACATCAGCAAAAGGCCACTTGGAGTGCTGACAGCTTATCTGGTTCAACATAAGTAGGATTCCAGGGAAACTGATTGCTTAATACTGATGAGGAATGACAAGGATTTCCTATACCTTCTGTGCAAAACTCATGACAATTGTATGTCTTCGCCAGAGTCAGGCTGAGATGCTGAGCTACGGACATAGCCTTGGCCTGCAGGTAAGAAAGAGACTGACGAAAACAAGTGAGCCCCATGGTGACTGGCATCACCAGACAGCCATCTTCTGGACAGAATACAGAGGCAAAGGGGGCTTCAAAATATGTCCAGGCTGACCAAGGTCAGGTAGGTGCCCAGCCTCCAAAATGCTGATGTAAACTTGTGTGGCCTGGCCTAAGACATTCAAAAGGGAAGATTTGAGAACAATTTCATTTCTAGATTCTGAACTCTTAAAGTCAGTAGAGAGCTATACTAGTGCATCAATTCATCAAGCCTCTCAGCACTCCAAGAACATAGCTGGGTGTGAACAAGGCTAGCTTTGGGACAGAGCTCTGAATGCACGTACGCTATACGGACACACACCAAGATGACACACATCATATCATGAGCATATCCACCTATACCATCTCTTAAAGGTCGGATGATAAATCCCAATGCTAATGAATTATATGACAAACCCAAGCTTACTGAGCATATAAGAGCACAGAGTAATTAACTTGTTTTACAAACATTCTTCAAGGGCATTTTAGTTTGAGTTTCTGTTGCTGCGGTAAAACACGGTGATCAAAGCAACTTGGGAAGGAAAGGGCTTATTACATCTTACAAGTTGCAGTCTATCATGGACAGAAGCCAAGGCAGGAACTTGGAGGCAGGAACTGAAGAAGCCACCGTGGAAAACTGCTGCTTACTGGTTTGTTCCTCGTGGCTTTCTCAGCTCGCTTACTGATACACTCTAAAAGCATTTGCTCAAGGAGAGCACCACTCACGGTGGGAAAGGCCCTCATGCACCAATCATTCATTGAGAAAATGTTCACAGACATGCCAGGAGGCCAATCTCAATTTCTAATTGTGGCTCCAGCTCGGATGTCTACAGTTTGTGTCAACAAAAACTACCAATAAAAAACTAAAAATACATGGGTTAAGGTATTCAGGCAACTTGATAGCTGCAAAGTAGCTCACTAAAATTCAATCTCTAATGAAAAACAGAAGATTCCCTCACTTTGCATCTGATGTTATGGACAGGATGTGAGATCTTTGATACTCTGAGCAGAGCAACAACATGGTGAACTTTGTCCTTAAAGTCAATCAGTGAAGCTTTGAGAACCAACCAGAATGAGACTGCTCACAACATCACAGACGTAGCTCTGTCACCAGTAGCATCTGCGAGTGGATGCTGTAGGCAAGAAATATAGCCTCTGCCTTATGATCACTGGAAGAAAATCACTTTGAGGTTAATGAGATCAGTAATACCAGAAGTACACAGCGGTTTCAATATCGAGTAAAAGTCACCAGCTGGAAAATCGATGAATAACAATGTCAGCCAGTATTACTCACTGAGTCTTCTGGCCAAGTATCTTCCCTTTGTGGCTGTTTCTTTTGTCAAAACATTTCTAATATTAAACTA
This sequence comes from Ondatra zibethicus, assembly GCA_004026605.1. Classification (NCBI taxonomy): domain Eukaryota; kingdom Metazoa; phylum Chordata; class Mammalia; order Rodentia; family Cricetidae; genus Ondatra; species Ondatra zibethicus. Next base: position 31,795 of record PVIU01007374.1, read on the forward strand.
AGCTAGTTATAATTTTGTGGCAATTACCCGGATTTGTATATTCAGGCTCTTAGAACAAAATATGCCTTTGCCATATCTGAGGAAAAGTCATAATACAGGAATGCCCTTTTGAGGCTCCTAAAGAAACATGATGTATGGACAAGACTTATAAAGGTGTCTGGTCCCAAGAAGATGGTATCAGAGAAACACGTGCATGCAATGAACATCGGTTTCCTCTCTGTACTTGAACAAAGCTGCTAAGCCATCACCCTCTTTCTGGAATTGCCGTAGACCTTCCCGGATGGAGTAGGACCATCAATAGAATAGGGGTGACACCTGCAGAGGAAGGGCTATGGGGGCCCAGGGACACATGCGACTGTTCATCACTGTCAGTGGGTGTGGGAACAAGGGACTTGCCACAAATGTGGCCTGTGTTTGCATACTTGTCCTCAAAAGTACTCCCCACAGTTCCACAAAATCTAATAGAAGCCATTTTATAGCCTGTATTTGAGTGACTGACTTCAAATAGCTCTTGAAGCCGAGAAGCTAGTACTACAATTTTACAGAAATATTTGGCAACCCATGAAGAGTACCAAAACTCAAAAATTGTATGTTAAAACCATTTTGTTCTGTAATTCATCAGAATTTACTATGGAAGAAACAATGGGAGGATTAAAAATTCAAAGCTGACAGTGCAAAAAAATAATGAGAAGTCCTACAAAGTCTTCCTGAGAGAAAGACAGCGTAAGTAAAGAACCACCGTTTTCCAGTTTAACACATTGGCAGTAAAGGACAAATGAGAGGAAAGTGCCTTGCCCAGGGCTGAAGCTACTCCCGCCCCAGGGCAAAGTAGAGGTAAATGCTAAAGAAAATGTTATGTGAAATCCTGTCTGCTCTAAATATGTTGGTTTGGTCCAAGCACACAGAATGCGAACTCTGTACCTGAGCTGAATGAATAGTTGAGTCAGTAACCTGACTCCCTCCAGAGATGGTAAGAATCTTGACAGCTATCTAGTCAGCTTTCTGTGACTGTGACAAGATTCCCAAGACGCTAAATCTGAATGGGAAAGGAGTTGTTTGGGTTCCATTTAGGCAGTTTCAAACCATGGTCACTTGGCCCATTGTTTTTGGGTCCGCAGTTTGGCAGCCTATGGTGATGGGAGCATTTGGTGGAAGGAGATGCTCACCTCACCTTGTGGCAGTCAGGTGATGAGAACAAGAGAGGAAAGGAGAGAAAAAAGCAAGCACAGCGACCTGACTTCATTCCATTAAGCCTCACACCCTGAAGTCTCAACACCACCCAATGATGCCATGGGCTGAGGGTCAAACCTTTGACACATTTGGCCTCAGAGAGTCATTTCAGATCAAGGCCTCTCTTCCTTCCAGTGCCACAAACATCATGCAGGATTCTTGCTCCTCAAATCCAGGGAGAGATGCTAGTTGACCTCATCTACAGAACACTCTGTCCCACAGGAGTGTGGCTGTAGGGACGCACACTTCATCTGCAATCCATTGCACTACAGTAGCATAGGCTGTCAAATGCAGGTGGCAACTGCTGGATAACTCCTGAGAAAGAAAGTCTTCCTCTGTTGCCTCTTAATCTGAAATCATTCTCTAGAGAATTAGACCAAGTCCCTGGAGAGAAGGTGTGCAGTTCTGTTACAAAGGATTTTCATTAGGACAAAAAGTAAAATGTAAACCCCCAGTGCTCCAATCATCCCTTTTAAATTACGGTGAGACTCCCTCCCTGATCCAATAATATATAAGTTCAAGAATCAGACTTCAGCTCTGAAAGTATGCTAAAATTAATGTGAACTTCACACAAAATGTATCTTCCTCCCCTAAACTATCATCTGGAAGATGGAAAGGAATTAGTCAGTCCGTGTTGATTAGCTTTCTGTAACTACAACAAGAGGAAACAAAGCACCATGTGAGATCATGAATTCATAACAAGAAATTGTTTATCAGGCTCACAGTTTTAGAGGCTGATTAAGCTGAAGTGTGAGATAAATCAAAGCAGCCTACCCCATTGACTTAGAGAAAGAACCGGTGGAGGGGTTGAGGTGCCACTCTCCTTTCCAAGACACACCCTCAGTGATCTCAATGATCCTCAAGAAGTTTCTACCAAACCCACAGCAACACTCCCCTGCAGCCAAGACGTTACCAGATGGGTCTTGGGAATCATTCAGCATACAAACATAGCAGCCATCCCTTAGCACTTACAGATTCCAGGACTCCATGAGGATACCAAACAACAGAGATGCTCAAATCCCTAACAGTAATTTTCATAATATAGACACACATTCATCTATAAATGTTAAAGAACTTCTAGATAACTTAAAGTAACTATTGCAGTGTAATAATTAACATACTATACTGTTTAGGAAATAAACAGTAAATAAATTGCTTAGGAATATTATCTGTACATGCTTAGCTTTTATCTGTGATGGACTGACTCTTGAGTACAGTTCTTGAACATTCTGTGCCTAATCTCTGACACCATTAGTTACATTCAAAGTTTTTCCTTCAAAGCCTGTAGTGAAGGAGTGAGAAGTGGGGGAAGGAAGGAAAATAAACCCTGGAGCCCAGTGAGATTGGGGATGCACAGAAGGTGGAATTCCACCCCACCTGCCAAAAAGAGCCTCAGGAAGCTAGCAAGACCCGCCAAGGGTGTGATGGGGCACCCACGATGAACATCAACGCAGGAATGACTGAACACTCAGCATTCAGACAGAAAACCCATGAAGGAAATGAAAGTACTTCCGTGCCTGCACATTTACATCTACTGTTAAGAAAAAGGAAAGAATAGCAGTCTCCTATTTGAGTTGACCAAATGTATTCATCATGAGGAGATGCAAGTAAAGACTTCATGGATGCTCTTATAAGAATATGATATATAAAATTATATATTTATCTAGATCATATAGATATAAAATAATATGTAATATATATAAGATAGAAAGCTGAAACCACTTGTGCATCCCAACTCCCACCTCACAAGCCTGGGTTGCACACTTTAGGATGCAGCAATCTGCAGCTGGTCACAGAACAAAAGTCACCAGACCTTTAGGTTTTTACCTGCTTCCTCTAAAGTTTCCTTTGTAAAAATCCAGATCTCCTTCCAGATCTTAATAACTCCGTCTTCATCTCATATTCATGAATCAAATGTTCTCATTCCAGAGAAACATAGATAGATGGATAGACTGAATGTGAATTGCTAGGTCCATTTTTGTTGTCTGTGTGCATCCATTGGGCAACCAATAAAGGGACTCATCCTTAGCAAAGGCTAATTCTTTTCTTCCCAGCAGTCAATAATTGCCTATAGCTCTTTATCTAGGGTTAGGACTCTGTGAAATTTTTCCCCTTCCACATTAACATTAATATCTCCATTTATATTGCTATTGTTCCAGTTTTGCTTAGGGGTTTTGTTGTTAGGCAAACTGATTTCTTTCTGGCTAGGAATTCTCCTGCTGGGTGTCAAAAGAACACCATGTAGATGATGAAGGCTGGGTCACCACACATCAGATATGGCAAGTAGATCTTCACTCTAATAGAGTCGCCACCAATTTGTGGATATCTTCATCTTACTCAAAAATGCATCTGCTAGCTCAAAATCTTTCCAAGAGTCTAACCCACTGTTATGCACAACCACAAGGAAGTAGTCATTTACACAATGTCATATCACTCGGATATTTGATGTAGTACTCAGCCTGTCCTAAGAACAAACTCAGTGTTTAATAGGTTGCCTGCTTTGCTATTTTGATCTTATTCCCCCCGGGGACAAGAGCAACTGAGATTCATCCTTATAATAGATCTTGTGCAGTTTTACCCTCCAGCTCACTGGAACTCTATCACGTAAATTTTCATGGACATATTCGGAAGTTAACAATGGAACACAGAAACAAAGCAACACAGAAACAGAAACGAGGCAAGGTGAAGATAATGAAAAGGTCAAGGTCTATTGTTAAATAATACATTTGGCTAAAGAAATCAGTCTGTTGATGCTGAGAGTGATTGCTGCTATAGCACATTTATTGAGTTCAATGGGGGGATGGGGAATACAATGTTATTCTAATATAATTTTAATTCTTTTCCCCTTAATGTTTCAGTGTAACTTGTCTATGGAAAACAACATTGAAGCTCTCACTAAATTGTCTTTATACTGGCCAAGGTCATGAACCCAGAAGTTTCAGGCGTATCGCACATGCTCTTATCAAAAGACAACTATCTATTCCAGAAGAGGCCCGTGTGTTTTGATGTGCCTTTGATGTAAATGAAATGTAAACTCAAAGGGACCCAGCTGCTGGGGTACTGCACAGATGCCCCAAGGGCCATTGGCTCTATGCGATCTTACTCTGAGTTTCTAGATGAACTGAAGCTCCTTGTCTCTGCCATTCCCATGACAGCTAACAGGAACTACTACACAACCTTCTGCTAATACAAACTGAGCTAAGAGAGCCACTTCCGGTGTTACATATGGAAAAGCTCAGCTGTCAGGCAAAACGAAAATTCCAAGATCAAGTTAAGCAAAGGATAAAAAGGCAAAGAAGTGGAAAAGCTGAGAAGGATGTGGAGGAAATCACAAGAATGGGCATATTAAGACTGCGTAGGTGTTGGCTTTCTGGGCCACACCACACTGTCTTTCTAAAGTGTGCACAGAAGTCAGCTAGGCGTGTACACTGGAAGTGATGTTAAAAATTCTGTCTGAAACCAAACTTGCTTGAATTTTGTATGAAATCACAAATTCTAAATATAGCTTAATGTAAAATACATTACAAAAGTTAGAAACATCTGATGACAGATATAATATATTATTGTATGTACGATATGGTGGCCCCAGCACGCCACCTTGCAGGGGCCCCGTACATCATTACCTCCCCAATACTCTCCTTCCAGTGGTGCTGGGCCAGACCTCACTGTCTGATCTTCCCTCTCAGCTCTAGGTTTCTGTATCTGTCTTAGCAGTCACTCCTTTCATTGTCCCCATGTCATTTTAAATAACTATACTGCAAAGAAAAGGAAAGTTTTCTTTTCCAAAGTTTTCTTTTCTCAGTATGTGAATCTCTTGACCTCTGGTATAAAATGTTTTATTTTTTTTTTAACTTGAGTTGGCAGATAATTTCTTTTCTCATTCACATAAACATAATGTTCCGGCTAAAGGGTGAATCGAATAATTTGAACTTGAAGGTTTAAAAAGACAATATTCAAATAAAACCCATTGGAAAGTGCCAACCTAATGAAGCAGCACACCGAGGGCCAAACTGTTTCCCAACTGACTGCACTGCACCCCCCAAAAATGAATATTTGTAGAATTTTAAAAAAAACTGTTAACCAACAAGGTAAGTTTTGTGACACTTGCAATCTGTTCAGAAGTGCTCAGGTATACGAAGAAGGAAGGAAGCAACTAAAGATGGAGAAAAACAAATAACTAAACCCAGCCCAAAGTGCAGGCTAAAGACCAGAACAGTAAAATTACTAATGACTACATCATGTGTATCTAAAATGTTAAACAATTGAAAACTATAGTATCTAATATGAAAATGATGCTGGCTAAAAGTAACAACAGAAAGCATTGCTACATAAAACTTTATTCAACTTGAAAGGGAAGTAGAAATGATCCAAAGAAAAGCAAGAGAAAACAGTTAACTGTAACTACAGTGCAGCAGCAAGATCTGAGGAATTTGAGGACAGCTGTCCATGCATTTCTAAGAGAAGGGAAGAGGACAGAGAACACACAGAGATAACAACAAATTCCAGACTTAAGGGAAGCTATAAGCATGCATTCAGACTCAAAAGAATATAAATACCAAGAAGTAAACACATTTTTCTTCATGAAGATACTATAGCAAAATGCCTTCATCATCAATTTGCCTAAAACAAATGAAAAAGAAAAAATCTTTACTGTAGGCAGAAATAAACTATAACAAAAGAGAAATGGTGCATAAAGAACCAAGTTGAGTCTTACAGACAATTTCTAGCAAGTAGATTTTGGTGATCCTTATTGAGAGGTACCAAGAAAAAGTCATTTGCTAGATCAATAGCTTTATACCATGTACCAGGATATGTGTTAATCTGCTCAAGTAAGGACACCACATCTGGTACAGCAGCTGAAATCAGAGTTACTATCTGATTGAGTTTCCGATAGTCAACTGTCATTCTCCACAATCCACCTGTCACTGGTCAGAGAGGAGGGTTAAAGGCAGATGTGGTGGGGACCTGAATAATTTCTGCAATTCCTCAAGGGATATGATACAGTCTTTTATTCACTATTTTCCTTAGCAAAAACAACTCTAACAACTTTCATTTAGCCTTTCCAACCATAATAGCCCTCACTCCACAATTCAGGGAACCAGCGTGAGAATTCTGCCAAGTTCTTAGTATGTCTGTCCCCGCTACATATTCTGGGACTGGGAAAGAGCTGCAGGATGAGTTTGGGGATGCATTGTTCCTGTTATGAGTGGCACTTCAGCCAAAACTCCACTAGTCACCTGACCTCCATAAAGCCCTACTTGAACTGAAGGGTCACAATGTTTCTCAGGAAATCAGCCTCAATCAGAGCCAGTATCAAACAGGTCCCTGAAAGTCTGATTGCTTCCTTTCCCCCCAATTATTCTTCTAAGAGGCCTTAGGACCCTCCGGGGAAAGACTAATTGTGAAATTTTTAGGTATTTTCTATCTCTTCATTTAAGGAGTTTTGGGTCTAAATAGGCTCAAGGATGGAAACTGTTTCATGGGCTGAAATTCCTTTTATAGGAGTTCCTTCCTATGTCATTTAATGTAGCCTTCTTTACATTTGAGAATTTTTCTGTGTATACAGATCAAAGGAAACTTTAGTATGCTTCTTATCTATTTCATTCTGGTAATTATGGTAAATCATGATTCATTAATCAGTATCAAAGGTTTATACCAATCATATGACCATAAAATTCACTTTTTCTGTGCTTCCAATTACAGGTCAGGTTATAATGAACATTGCTTTGTCTATGTTGCCCATTATAATAACAATGATCACCTTGCCATTGGCAATGAAATGCTACTACCTGCCCCTTGCTACTGCAGGTCCCAAATAAACCCACTACATTTAATTCATCCAAATGAGTGTCAGTTGTCTCAAACCCTAAGATTTTGTTGCACAGGGAAAAGAGGGACAAGAAAATTCTTCAGATATGCTGGTGCCCCTCTCACCATCTTGTATCTTACAGGATTAGTGAAGACATGTCTTCTGGGCCTTCCCATTGTGGAGGATTAGGTTATACACAGTGTACCAACTCCAACATTGCAGTTTCCCTGAGCCTTGAAACCCCTTCATCAGCACTAAGGGATATCAGGCATCTCTAACTCCTTTTCAGGAGGCCATCTTTTAACAAACGCTTCAGCCAACCATTCAAACAATCTTTTGACAACTTTTTCACCATATAAGCTTCCATATTAAACCTAAAATTAAAACTCAGAGGGATCATATCAATAAACTCACCCTGATTCAGTTTTCAGTTCCATCCACCTTTAGCCCACACTCTTAAAGTCCATTTCCACACATATTCCCCAGACTTCTGCCTGAGTGAATTAGCAAATTCATTAAAGTCTTTAGTAGTGTACCTCCTCATGGACTACACTTTCCACCTCCTGTAGAAGCCTATTTAGTCTTAAATTTGGTTATAGGTCTAGAGGTAACTATTGGTGGGTTGTAAGGGACATCAGTATTGTCTTGCCTGGCATCGTTTGCAGAGAAAGTCACTGCAGGCTTAGTAGAAAGGTAAAAAGACAATATTTCAGGGATGGGGGTGCAAGGACATCTTCTGTTGATAGTGGAGAGAATATTTACTCTGGTGAGATAAACCCATGAGAATTGAGGGTTCAAACTTCTCTGCTTCAATAGCGTCCTCCCACACATCTCTATTCCAAGATACAGGGTTCCATTCTTTACCAATTAATGCCCTTACTTTAACCTCCAATACTTTCCAAAGGCTGGGGTTTGCCTTTCATGGTAATTAAGCTAATCTTATGCTGAGGGCTTTGGTTGATTTTCTGCACGTGAGCTCTGTGGCTGCTAGAGAGGAGGTTCTCTTCCAGGGTACACTTAGAAAACAGTAGACTGCTTGTGTGCATCTGGAAGCAGTCAATTGTATCAAGAACTTCGTTGTTTCCCTTCACTGTATTCTAATATATTAGAAGTTGGTTAATTTTATCATGAAACTCATCCCTTTCCTTTGTTAGCTAGCAGCATCATTTTCCTACAGACTGTCAAAAGTTTTATAAGCACCACCACAGCATTGCCTAGCACAATTAGTGAATCAGGATAATTAAATGCCTTCATCTCCTTTAGCTTGTAAAATGGTTCACACCATGGGTTTTCAGTCCTCTCTGAGATTGCTGTAACTGTACGTGTTCAAAAATTCGAAAGCCTGTTCCAGACACTTCAAAGATTCATCCTTATTCTTCTTTTGTTGTCTGAGAACCACTCTTCTTCTCTCAAAATCACTATTAGTGAATTCTCTAGAGTAACCAAACTTGAGAATTAATCTCATATATATGTGCACATATATATACATGCGTGTATATATATGCACTTGCATATATATATTTATATATACATATATAAATAAAAAGGAAATTAATTAGAATGACTTATAGGCTTTGGCCCAGCTAATCCTACAATGGTTATGAATATAAGGTCCAAGAATTCAGTAATTGTTCAGTCCACAAGGCTGGATATGTCAGCGGTCTTAAGAGGAATCCTGAAAAAGTAGGCTTTAATGCCAGTGAAGGAATAGCCTTGCTAGGGAAGTGAGAACAAGCAGGTGAAGAGGTAAGGCTTCCTTCTTTTGTGTTCTTATATAGACTTCCTACAGAAGGCCTGACCCAAATTAGGGGTGGGTCTTCCCACTTAGAAAGTTATGGATTAATGTATTTTCCCACCTCAAAGATCTGGATTAATTGTTTCTCTTGCAACCTTAAAGTTCCAGATTACAAGTTGATTGTCCCATTTCAAATTAAGCAAAAATCCTTCACAGGTTGCCCTTCCATTTTAAGGTTTTAGTTCATTCTAGACATTGTCATGTTGACAAGCAAGAATAGCAACACAGACAGTGAACATGAGAAATGTACCTCATTAGCCACCAGAGAAATGTAAGCCAAACTGTATCAAGATTCCATTTTTTAGAAATATTTTCACTAGTTCTTTGAGAATTTTGTACAATGTGTTCTGATTTTATATATATACATACCCTCCCCCAGGTTTTCTCAGATCCACCTCCCTTCCCTACCCTTCAAACTCTTTTTTTTCATATCACCTCAGTCAGAATAGGTGTCATTAAGAAAACAACAACAAATGAGGAAAGTAATATGTGAAAAAAGAAGCTTGCACATTGATGTCAATATGCAGGTTTTGCAAAAGGATTAAAAACAGATCTACCGTATAACCTGATGCACTCGAAGGACTCTTTGTCAACATGTCCAAGACATACTAGTACAACAGTGTTTACTGCAGCATTCTTCATATGAACTGAGTTGTTGAATCAGCCCCAGTGTCCAGCAGTCAGAAAGGAGAACACATGAAGGAAAACTGATTGCACAGGAAATGAACACTTGAAGAGACAAGCCAGACTCAGAAATGTCCTTACTGTGTTTTCTCTCAAACTCAATTCCTATATGTTACACAGATACATGCAATCATGACATGAAACATAAAGTAAAAATGTCTAGGAGAACAAAAGGAACTAAAAGTAAGGGGAGGGGCAAGAAAAGGGGATAGAAGGCCTGGGAAAGGTTACTCAATGTACAGAATACACTTGTGTGGACATCAAAATTCTAAAGAACTTGATTCTCTAGTATCTTTTATTATTTTAAATTGTGTGTGTATGTGTGTATGCACGTGCGTGTGCATGCACGTGCATGTAAATATGTGGATGTACCTATCTAGAGGCATCAGATTACCCCAGAGCTGGACTTAAAGGAGGTTGTGAGCTGTCCAGTGTGGATTCTGGGAACTGAATTCAGGTCTTCTGCATGAGCAGTGCAAGCTCTGAATTAGAGTCATCTCCAGTCCTTGGATCTCTTAAGACAATGTCATACCCTTATGGTCAGCTCAGAGGCATAGGCAAATTTTGAAGGACCCCTGATCTATACAATTATAGAAACCTCTTATTTTGAAAATAAAAATATCATGTATACAATGTTGGAATTGGAACCTTATTAAGAACAGTCCCTGATAAGCTCTAAGTGCCCTCACAATACTCACTTCTGGTTCTGCTTACATAATACAAAGAAATAGGAATGTTTCTTCCTGATATCTAGTGACAAAGGTAGGTAATTGGTCATTCCTGAAAATGGAAGTATATGTTACAGGAATCTAGCCTTGGTGATCTCATAGATCTACAAACGAAGTTTGTCAGCAAATACCTCGGGATAAAATGTAGGGTAAGGTCTATAACAAGAGGCAACACATTCACCCAAACTAGTCATCACATAAAAATCATCCATGTAGGTGATCTGAGGACGTCTGCCAAAATGATATCATTACAGTTGTTTGTTCTAAGACCTAAAATTTGATAGAATTCTGGTGCCAATCTTCCATATCCAGATTCAGTGTCTCTAGGTATCAAATGAGGCAGTTGTAGGTGAAGGAAGGGAGGCATGCAGGCGCTGTGGGGCCACCCGTGGCCCCTCACAGGTCTGAACAGGAATGTAGACTGTAGAGCAACTGTGGCTGGCACCAGTCGGAGCTCATGGGTAATTAGCAGTAGCGCAAGCTGAGTGCCCAGCGTGTTGGAGCAGGCTGGCATCCAGGTTTAAGATGCACCTGTTTATGATTAGCTACAATGGATTCCACACCCCATACCTCATTTCTTGGAAGGAAGGAAGAACTTGTTTGAGCAATGACTGCAAGCTTTTCTGCCTTCCATTCCAAACTCATTCACCTGGTCTGGTTTTTAATGTTCTTTTTCTCCAATTCTCTTGCCAATGGATTCATTTACAGTGCCTAATAAAACTCAGAAGGGGGCTCTTTCTTCCCTCTGCCATGGTAGGCAGACAGTTTTGCAGACTGTCTTAATGCTCAAACCTCACTTCTTTCCTGGGCTATGGGCCCCACAACAGGTTTGGTAGTGTCGCTTAGCCCCACAGTTGCTGACACATTCGGACTCCTTTGCCAGCTTTGCATGATGTCCATTGTGTTTCCACACAGAAGAGCCACTGGTCATGGCACACATATTCCAAAGCTATCTGCATGAGCTTGTGAGTGTGATATGAGCAGATTCCTGTCACTGCTGTCACTGGTGAAAACAAGAGCCAAGGAAAATAGAATGAGTGAATGTTTCATCATAGACAGTTAAATAAAGCCAGTGAGTAATCCTAGGTACCAACAAACACTAATAATAGCAAGCCAGATTTCTTCCCTGCAAATGAACCTGATGCTTCTGCTCTCTGTCTGCCTTCAAAAGGTAAATACCTACTGGTCTTTTAGATATGCTATTGATCTCTAGGTTCCAACCCTTTCCCACTCTCCAGAGATTCTGGTGCTTCTTCAATGGGGTGTAGAGATGCCAGAGGTGTCTTTAGGAGTGAGAACTCACATGAGGCAATAGAGTCAGGGTTCCTTCAGTGTCTGAGGACAGTAAGGTTCTCAGATCTCCTCAGTTTTTGATCATCCCCCAATAAATACTGGAAAGTTCCAGTGAAAGCAGGAGGGGCATGGTTCACCAACTTGATTCAAATCCCAGTGACCTTCGTCCAAACAAGGTGATCCCAAGAGTGCTGGCCAGGTCAGGGAAGGAGTTTTCCATTGTTTCTGAGGCTCCAACTGAGTCAGGGCATCCCAGTGTCTCCTCCCTCTGCCTCAGCCACCCTGTCACTGTCCCTTGGCATCCTGTCCTTTGTAAGGACTTTGCTCTACATTGTTTACTTAATTCCAAGCTATTCTGACTGGATTTGCCATGCTGACCAAAGGAAAAGTGCCACCAAAGATAATAAGTTCACTTTCATCCTTTGGTAGCATCATATTAAGTTTTCATAATGGTCCAATCACTGGCAAAGCTATAGCAAGTTGCTCAGATGCTGCAACTGTGGGGCTGGCTTTAGCAGTGGACCTCTGCCGCTCTGCCTCCATGTGCAGAGGCATGGACTTAACTGTAGTGGACGTCCTTGGCTCCTGTGTGGAAGAGCCCTGGCAACAGGACCCTACAGAGAAGTTTCGACACCCTGATAAGCCTCTCCACCAACGCAATAATCCAAATCAGACCAAATCAAACTTAATTAGAAAAAGTCCAGGTTTAATGTATACAAATGCTCCCGAATAGCTTTCTAGCCCCCACCCCACCCCCACCCCTAGGAGATGGGAAAGGAAGACCTGAAAACCGTGTGTTTGTTCTGGGGGGGGGCGTTTAAATAGCCTGTGGAAGTGGTCTCGAGTATCTCACGGATTAGAGAGCTTTCTCAGGGCGGAGTCTGGACTGAGGCAACTCCCAGGGGAGGGGGCTTGGGATGGAACTTCCACCCAAACATTCCAGACTCTGGGTATATGGATGCCAGGGGCTGAGGCGAAGCTTCCATCCAAACACCTACAAGAAGTTTCTGAGTTTATGTACCACTCTACTTAATTCTACTATGATCTATTGATCTTATTCATTCAACAAATCTTTACTAAATACTTACAAAACTAACAAAAATTTCAAAACAAGTCTTATGTGTTTCAAATAAGTTTTCTGCTAGTACATAAAAAATTATATAAACCTTGGAATGTTCTTTCACACTCTGTAAATGAACACTAGTACCCAGCATCTTTCAGAAACTAAGACAGAATTATGCGGCCCTTTGATGGAAATTACAAATAACTTTTATGATATTTTTAAGAAAAAGAACTTTTTCTCTTTTTAAGATTTTATTTTAGTTTAATATGTATGAACACATGTATCTGTGCATGGAGGTTCTCGTGAAGGCCAGAGGCCTAGGTTCTTTACAAGCTGAAATAATAGGCAGTTCTGAAATACATGAAGAAGGAGAGAGGGATAAACTCGAGTCCTCTAGAAGAATTGTGGGCTCGTAACCACTTATCTGTATCTCCAGCAAACAAAAACCTGTATCTCAAAAGCTGACTTGACAAAACTCATTGATTCTCAAATTTAGAATATCTCCATTTTCAAATGTTTTCGCCTGTACTGTTATAGAGCTAAGAGAACTTAATAAGCGGGCTGGTTTGGCTAAGGGTCTCCCTGGACACAATGTCCAGGAACACGACCTACTTTCCCACAGCTAAACAACGTATTGGACAAATGAACATGAAGTAAAATGTTTTCAAATAAATTTAAGGTTTTATTTTTCTTTTTCATTACTAGGGATTTTTTTTGGTTCGCATATACAATAATGGGTTTATTATCACATTATCCCTTTCAAGATTTTATCATTAAATTTATATTGACATTTATTCATTGTACACTGTGATGGGTTTAATAAAGATTATTTTCTTCCAGTATATCATATAATTTAACAAACTTGTCCTTGTTCTTCTCCCTCTTCTTTCCATCCCCTCCTCTCCCCTCTCCCCCTCTTCTGCTAACGCGTCTCCTCCCTTTATGTATTTGTATAGAGGGTATGATCGAAGAATGAGAGAATATGTGATATCTGCCTTTCTGGTGCACCTTATGTCACTCACTATGATGAGCATTAGCTGTGTCCATTTTCCAGGAAAATGATGATTTCATTATTTTTTGTAGTTGAATAAAATTCTATTGAATATATATACACATATATATATCACATTTTCTTTATCAATTCATCTGTTGACAGACACCTAGACTTATTCTGTAACCTGCTTATTCTGACTAGTGTAGCAATAGACATGGTTGAACAAACTTTTTAAGATGAATTTCCATTTTCTTTGATAAAGGATTCTTTTCTTTTTACAGTACTGTTCCTGAAGTGAACTTCAAAGATTCCTGGTTTTCCTTAACGAGGGCTTGGAAGATCTTGATTAACTCTGTGATTTGACAACAGGAAACATCAATATCTGCCCTGGAGAGTGTCTTTGCTGACAGAAGATTTTCTCATTTCTCATTTCTGTTCAAATCCTAGCCTCTCTCTAGGCCAGTATTTACTGTGTTCATTACAGATTCCATTTGTTGGAGGTCTCCATGCTAATAGAAGTCCTTATGTTCGGGGAACATTTGGACCTGCAGTCAGTGAGTGTCCAAACCCTTTCCCCAGCTTCCTACAAGCAGAAGTAGTGGCCATGCTGGGGACATAGCTCTCGCATCTTGTCGCTCCCATTGTCTCTGCTCTACATTTCCAAATGTCTACACCACTGGATTAGTCCAAAGAAGATGAAGAGGGAAATTACAGCACCTCACGCTGTGTGAGTCTATCACCTTTTAGCGGGGGCGAGGGGGTGGGGAGTGGGAAGGCTTTGACAAGACCATGATGTGTGTGTGATATGAACAAAAACTAAAGATTTTTGTGTTGTAGAATAACGGGCATATTCAACTTTTTCATGTTCTGACATGGCACTTGTTATCTACCAAGTTTACACTCAAGGAGCACCCAAATGAACTACCAAAATACTGGGAAGGGGTAAGTCAACATTTTAAGCAAGTTTACAACAACTTGGAGTTGGGTCACATTTGTAGATAATCTAAATGTGAGCAGCCACCTACAGCAGTGGTCAGTCAATAATAAGTGGTCAATAAGCATTACACTGCAGTCTAGATAGAATCACATAGCCTTTCAAAAACTGAATATTAAAAATCTGTAAGACTACAAATTGGAAATAAGGTTTGGAATGACCAATGATTCATCGCTGCATAAGTCGCTCGCTGTAGCGCAACATGCCCGTCTGCGCTCTATGCGCTACCATACAGTTCGTGAACCGGGCAAGGGGCTGGAGATTGAAACACACAAAGACTCACAGACAGAGAGAGACACGGGTCATCCTTGAAACAAGAATGCTCCCTTTATTGTGTCCAGGGGCAGCTTATATAGGGATTCTTAACTGATAGCCACGCCCCAGCCAAACACACCAGAAACCACTCCCCTGCCCTCAGGAACTCCTGAGGGTCTCCCGCTCAGAGCAGCTGCAAGCATTACAAGTTGTTTACCAGAAGTTCAGGATCTGGGGGGTTCACAGCTCCCAACAACTCGCCACAGAGTTTCAGGCAAACCATCCTATGATCTCTACACAGGGATGGAAAAAGGAGAGTAGTAGATACTACGTACTAATATAATCAAATGGGTTGCACATCAACTGGTTTCCCATTGCTACAATGAAATGCCTAAGGCTGGGTACTTTATAATGAAAAGAAACTTATTTACCTCATAATTTTGGAAGCTGAAAGTCCAAACAGCATGTTCTAGCTCTTTCGAGAGCCCATTCAGGGCATTATCAGGCAAATGAACATGGGGAAGAAATGACCACAAAGTGGTAGAGAAAGCCAGAGAGCTGAAAGGGGCCAGGCTCATTCTTTACAACTGCCCACTCTCCTTGGAGCCGAGTCCTGAGAGCACTCAGCAGTCTCTTCAGAGACAATTTCTCTATGCCCTAATCACCTCACCATAGGCCTACCGTTTAAAACATATCAGCACAGTTACTCTGGTACCCAGCCTCCAGCAGATGTGTGTTTGGGAGACAACATTCCAAACATAAGAGGATTAGTAGATGCTGTGACATTTCTGAGCTACTTCTTATCAATTTAGAAAAGCTTGTGTCAGACTCTTAATGCAGAGGAAAATTTGACAAGCATCTTTCTGTGCTAATTGTCTCCCCTGAGCCCTTTAGATTGTTATTTGTAGGTGTATATTCATAGAAATCTAAAAGCACTCATTCACTAATCACTAACTGCTATTAGAGTCCTACTACCATGCAAGGTACACAACACTGCTACACAGTGCATCTTGACACCTGAGAAAGAGAAGGAACTTACACAATGTTTGATGAATAAACTCACAAAAGACAAATTAACTGGCCAAAACCTCATTTACAGTAGTAACAAACCATAATTCCCAGGTTAGAAACAGAATTGGGCCTATTGCTGTCGGTCCTTTTGATTTTGTTTTTGGTTTTATTTATTTATTTATTTGCAAGCTTCTGAAATTGTTCAGCAGAGCCAATGCCATTTTGGAGTCTGCATTTCTTGGCATGCTCACTTGGTTTAGAACCTCAGTGCTAAATATGAGTTTTGCTCTCCTTTTTTTTTTAAATTTTTTTTATTTTTCCATTCAAAAATTGACCCTTCCTCCTCTTCTCCCATTCCCCTCCTGCTCCCCCACTAACCCTCCCCTCTTCCCCTCCATCCTTAAAAGAGGGCAGGGTACCCTGCCCTGTGGGAAGTCCAAGGCCCTCCCTCCTCCATCCAGGCCTAGGAAGGTGTGCATCCAAGTAAACTAGGGTCCCAAAAAGCCAATACATGCAGAATAGACAGGTCTCAGTGCCATTATTGATGGCTTCTCAGTCTGTCCCCATTGGCAGCCACATTTAGAGAGTCCAGTTTGATCACATGCTCGTTCAGTCCCGGTCCAGCTGGATTTGGTGAGCTCCCATTAGATCAGGCACACTGTCTCAGTGGGTGGACCAACCCCTCAGAGTCCTGACTTCCTTGCTCATCTTCTCCCTCCTTCTGATCTTCAACTGGACCTCGGGAGGTCAGTCCATTACTCTGATGTGGTTGTGGGTCTCTGTCTCTATCTCCATTCATCGGACGAAATTTCTATGGTGATATTCAAGATATTCATCAGTGTGACTATGGGACAAGGCCAGTTCAGGCACACTCTCCTCTGCTGCCCAAGGACTTAGCTGGGGACATCCCTGTGGACACCTGGGATCCCCTCTAGAGCCAAGTCTCTTGCCACCCCTAAAATGGCTCCCTTAATGTAGATATCTTCTTCCCAGCTCCAATATCCGCCCTTCCTCCATCTCCACCCACCCACTCCCCAAGCTCTCCCCAGTCCTTCCCTTCTCCCTTCTCCTTCCCCCTCTCCACTTCCCCCAACCCCACTCCCTCCCTTACCCCCACCCCTGTGCTCTCAACTTTTGCCTGGCTATCTTGTTTGCTTCCAATTTCCAGGAGGATCTATATATGTTTTTCTTTGGGTTCACCTTGCTATTTGGCTTCTCTAGGGTTGTGAACCATAGGCTTAATGTCCTTTGTTTATGGCTAGAGTCCACTAATGAGTGAGTACAAATAAAAGGTCGAATCTAGGTTGTTCTCTTCCAGTTCCTATTATGACTAGGCTAATATTAGTTCACAGAAAACAATAGTTAACTTTCCTCTTCTAAGCTGAAGATAGAATCCAAAGGGAAAACATAGAGGGTTTTTTAAAATACACAAACAAGAGTTTTTCTGGGCAAATATGCCCATTCAGGGTCACAGAAGCAGCAGTAAGGCTAACGACTGTTGAGAAAGAGGTGTCAGCTGGTAAAGCTGAACAGCAAGCTGGTTTCCAGATATGGCACAGGGCCCTCTGATGGCTCACGCCCACACCACTGAGGTCTCCCAAGTTGTTTAATAACTGGCAGAGTCTGTGCTTGGTTGTACCTGGCTTCTAGAATGATTAAATCCCAAGCATTGTGTCCATGGGCATCGGTGGAGGGTAGGACAGTACCATCAGGATGCAGTGTGTCTCTGTGAGCTCCTGTAGTATGAAGAGGTGAGAGCCGTGTTCCATCCTCTGCTACCAGGGGAAATGGTGTGGGAGGGTCTTCTGTATTTGTGTTGCTTTCATTGGTTATTAAAGAAACTGCCTTGGCCTTTGGATAGGGCAGAAATCAGGTAGGCAGAGTAGACAGAACGGAATGCTGGGAAGAAGGGCAGTGTGGCAGACGCCATGAAACTCCTGTCTGAGACTGATGCTGGTTAGGATCTCTCCTGGTAGCCATGACCTCGTGGTGAACACAGATTGGTAGAAATGGGTTAGATCAGTATGCGAGAGTTGGCCAAGAAGAGGCTAGATATAATGGGCCAGGCAGTAATTTAATTAATACAATTTCTGTGTGGTTATTTCAGGTGTAAGCTAGCCGGGACCAAAAGCAGGCCCTCTCTCCTTCAACAAGGTTCATGCCCTCTCTAGATGCATTGAAGGAAAATGTACTTGAACTTTTAACAAGTATTTCGAAAATACTGTGTAGTTTATATCGGAGTAGACTATCCAAATATTCCTGTGATTTGGTGTATGCCTACAGCCTGCTCTCTGTGTTCTGTAACTCGCCCTGGGCTGTATTTCCATACTGGAAGCTTGTATAGTCACACTGTATTTCTTTCTGGACTGGCTATATTTTGCAGCACGTATAGGACACATTGTAAATGACAGATTGCTGCTTTCCTTCAGGACACTTCATGTGCAAGTTTTCATGTTGCTTTCCATTTGCTAATTGTGAAGCCTCCAAAGATCAACGTAAGCAGGTCTCCAGCTGCAAAAGCAGGGGAGAAAGAACCACATGGAAACCAAATGGAGCACGGAGTGTGAAGAAAGGCCCTGAAGACACAGCAGAAGATGGAAGGTGTGTGAGGTCCAGCAGTGGGCATCCCAAAGGTGGAGCTCATCCTCATCAGAGCTTTTCTGAATAGACGTGTTTCTAAAAAGCTAAAGGTGGACATTTTCCCAGGACAGAAACTGCTGCACTGA
This sequence comes from Ondatra zibethicus, assembly GCA_004026605.1. Taxonomy (NCBI): domain Eukaryota; kingdom Metazoa; phylum Chordata; class Mammalia; order Rodentia; family Cricetidae; genus Ondatra; species Ondatra zibethicus. Next base: position 50,377 of record PVIU01007374.1, read on the forward strand.
ACACGGCAGGGATTCAACTCATTTCTGTAACAAATGATCGAGTTCTGGGGTCTGTCCGGAGCCACTGTCCCACTGCCACACGTGACACAGTCTCAGAACTGAGGCTGTGTAGTGAGATAGGAACGGTCAAAGGAGAAACTTCCTGAGGGAAAGTGTGCTGACAATGACCAGCTGTTGAAACAGCTGTAGAATCTAATTACAGCTACTGGGTCCCAGAGTGCATGCCCAGTGGATCATTACAGACAAGTGACCCTGGCCTTGACCATGTCAGACTACCCAAGACAGCCATGTAGAGATAGGTTTAAAAAAAAAAAAAAGCTGCAAACAACAATGAGGTAGTTTGAAGAATGAGAAGTAACTGGTGGGACACTGACCATGTTGGAAGCTACACCACTGGGTAAAATCTGGTGGCGTCTTCATTTGCAAAGCAGTTACTGTGCAGCCAGCCCCCATGCCCATTAACACAGCAGCCCCCATGCCCATAACAAGAGAAAGCATTCCTCACTATGATATTTGGTGGACATTGGAGGATGGAGGGAATGTAGCTGGTAGAGAGAGTTGGATAAGCTGAGGTGGATTACAGACCCTGAGCTCTGGCCCACTACTCTGCCTCCTGTCATGACACTCATGACACAGAACAGTGTCCAAAGGTGGGGGGGGCTGAAATGCTTGCCCTGCAATGCAAATAGAGGTGAAACACAAGGTAAAGGGTATGATTCCTACTGAGGAACTAAATATGTTGGCTCCCAGAGGTAATATCCCTGGGGGTAATCATGGCATATTATCTCTGCATCAAGAGGGAAGTGGCTCTCTGTTAGCTTTCTATGCCTCCTTTCCTAACCTAACAAAACAGAAATAAGCACTCCAGGGTGGTTGCCCAAAAGGAAAGGATTTCATTTGCCAGTTAACTTTCATTTCCCTATCCAAGACTATTTGGATGTTAAACTATTTCTAAACTTTAAATCTGAATAGTTATTTGTTATTTACTTTATGATTTGACTTATTTATTTGTAAGTATTTTATAAAGCTTCAGAATGCCTCAACATTCTGAGATACATTGTTTCCTCTTTGTATTTATCTACAAGTATGGAAAATGCAAATTATTTCAAAACAATGCTCTGATTGTTAAAATGTCTCTGTGCTCATTTCTATGTTATCAAAAGTAGTCTATAAAACTAGTTGCAGATTCATATGGCCTTCTAAAGATTTTTGTGCAAAAACAAAATAAAATAAAATTAATCATGTGACTTTTCCCTTGTAATGACTTGGGACCGTATTTCAGTTATTTGAAAGCTATTTGCTTTTCATCAATCTATTTTGGGATGTATAAATCCCAATATGTTTAAGGTAATAACTTGAATCAAATATTTAAAGAAAATAATTCTTAGCCATAGACAATTCTTACCCAAACCTTTTTTGTGTAGCCTCTTTGTTTGAACCTTCCTGTATCACTGAACTTGAGCAATGTTGGTTTCTGAAGAGTATCTTCAAGTAGGGAGTATCACCCTTAGTACCTTTTGGTGTCCCTTGGCCTGTTGAGAGCTTCTGGCAGTTTTATTACTATCAGCACCTTATGTGGCACAGTGCAACAGGTGACAAGAACCTCTGAGAGGTGATAAGAAGAGATAAGGACATTGGAACACAAGAGATAAGTACATTGGAACATGTGTTATCTCCTGACGTCTTGCTGTCCCTTTCTTGGGCAACAGCAGGCTCTACCAGCTGCTGCCCAGTCCCAGCGATACTCATGCTACAACACTAAAGTCCTCCTTGCAAGCCAGTGTAGGGATTTCATCACTCATCATTTTGCCCCCTCCCTTTTACCCAAGATTCACAAAGCAAACCTTTGTCTAACCTAGTGGTCCTCAACTTGTGGGTCACAATCCCTTTAGGGGTCAAGTGGCCCATTCACAGGGGTTGCCTAAGACCATCCTGCATATCAGATATTGACATTATGATTCATAACAGTAGCAAAACCACAGTTATGAAATGGCAACAAAATAATTTTATGGTTGGGGGTCAGCACAAGATGAGGAAATGTATTAAGGGGTCTCAGCGTTAGGAAAGTTGAGAACCAGAGGCTAGGTTAGATTTTAACCCAACTTCCATAGCTTGTGGCAGAGCAGTAGGCAGGTCTCTGTGCCTCCCCCCCTCCTCCCTCCCTCACCCCCCACACCTTCCCTCCAACTCCAAGTCATATGGACTTGGACTCTGGCTCCCTTTTCTTTGCCAAGATTCATATTATTGAGCAAGAGGCGAGTTGAGCCAAAATAAACCAAGTGACTCCACAGCACATTGTGTGGTGCAGCGCTAGTACTTTGGATATTGTGTAATTAAGGCCATAATGAACATCACACAGTGAATTAGACTCCAGATTGTGACAGAAATAAATCTGCTCAGCTTTGAAAAGTTTTCCTTAAAAAGAAATATTTTGGTACCAGAATGTGTGCAGGAGGGAAAGAGCCTGTGCTCTTGACACAGGAAGTAGATAACACCTGTCAGTAGAATTCAAACCACCTGCTGGGTTGCCTCAGGGAATAAGTTTGCAGCTGGAGGCAAGGCCCGCTCTCCCACTCATGGCCCATGCCTCCAGGCCATAGAGAACCCTTTAGAGTGGACAAAACCTTTCACAACCTGGAGGCCCCCAGCTATGGAATGCCTGTCACACTGGGGAATGTTCCCTGGGGGGTAAAACATGGCTACAGACCCCATCTTCAGATCTTTGTTCTGCCTAGTACTTCGCTATTTTATGGGCTTACAATCTACACTGTGTCCTTGTTCCTCATATAAAAACACTAGAACACAAGTCCTAGTACACGGAGTCTGTTCCCCAGAAAGTGAAGCCATCAGAACACTCTCCTGCAGACTTCAGACAAAAGGGAAACAGAAAGGCCAAAAGTTAAGACTGATCCACTCCATCGCAAGGCAGTGCTGTTGTTCTCGGGAAGCCCATCCTGGCTTTAACTACATCAGCGCCCCATGGGCGTTTGACATAGGCATCCCTTTCATGTTATTTTAAACTTTTTAATGAATTCTGGAGTCTGAAAGAATCAAGTAGAATTGGCACTCGGGTGGAACCCCTAGTGTACGCTTGAGTCATAAAGGCCCCTACAATGCACTGGAAGTCCACTCCCACAGTTCTCTCCCTTTTGTAGAATTTCCAGAACCAATTTTGGATCTGCTATTGACAAGCTGAAACTTGCAAGAAGGAAGGAATATTGAAAATGTCTGGGATTAAACTTGGAATTCACACTGGGGTCCTCTAACTGGCCATGGGAATGGAGAAGGTTGGTCCTTTTGATTAGAGTTCATTTGCCCCCTTCTTTTCTCACCCCTCTTTAATTAATGTATGGAGTGCACATTTTATTATAAGTGTAGCTATTGTAAAAGGGCATTGCAAGTAAATACAAACTCACCTTCTAGTGTCTGAATGGAAGCGGGACACTTGCGCGCATCGTATGCAGAGCTATTGAAAGGCAGTGCGGAAGACTTTTCTTCTCATGCTTCCTCTGCGCATTCTTTGTGGAAATGTGTGCCATATGTCAAGCTGTTTACAGAGAAAAAGGATTCCTTTCTGAACCACACATCTGGTAGGCATGCCAACTCTGGCAGAGAGAAGAATGGAGACGTGGCTTTCCAGCGAACCCCGGATTCCCTAATGGAGCAGCAGCCATGAGTGCCAGCAGTTCAGAGATAAGTATGTTTCTAGAGGGGCCAAGAAAAGACCTGCCTTAGAGCACAGATGGGTCCCAGGTTTTTATTCTTTGGGTGGCAGGGTGGGGAGAGGGTGTTGTCTGTGCTAAAGTGTGAATGCCCTTTCTAGAATCCAAGAAGAAAACGGAGAGGGAGGCAGTCTTGGGTGAGAAAGCCCACAGTCCTGCAAACAAGACAGAAACATGGGGTGCCCGGATAAGACAGTGTGAGTGGTGTGCCCGAGCAGCATGTGGCACACAAATGAGGAGGGGCTTCTGACACCGCAGAGGTCCAGTGTTACCCTAGAGGCCATAGAAACTGTAGGCACTTGGTGGTGCTCTGAGGTTTCTGAGGGTCAGTGACATGTACCACAGTGGAACAAGAGCACTGGCAGTGGAGGGCGTGGGGCAGAAGCACAGATCAGGAAGAGGGACCAGATGGAAGGGCTTGTCCTTGCCATTGACTCACACTCGGGACACATGCAGCTAAAACACATGCTTCATTCACACACAAATGTGGTTCCAAGATTGGTAGATGGACTCTGCTCACAGGACACCCATCCAAAGTCCTTCTGCTCACCTCATCGCTGGGGGTTTGCAGGAGAAGAAGATTCAAAGCAGGCATGCAGAAGGAACCTTCTGTTGTGTGGACATCTGTCCCACACAGATCTCTTCCTCTTTGTCCCTGGAGAAGTACCCATCCTTGCCAAGGCAGACCATAGCTGTGTTCTACGTATCCTCCCACTCATACAAAGCAGGGTTTCCATCCACCAGCCATCTCCTTTCTGTGCACATAAGGCACCGCCATCAAGCCTCCCTTGCATATAGAAATGTTACTAAGCAACTATAACCTTGACAGTAGCACTGGAATCGAACAACTACTATCTACCGTATCCTCAGCTGAGCACTGTGCATACATTTTCCCTTAATGCATCTCGAAATTGAGTGTACCAGGATAAACATTTAGTTTTCATTTTTCACTGATTAAACTTATTTATTTTATATCCTGGCCGCAGTTCCGCAGTTTCTCCTCCCTCCTCTCATTCCATCCCCCACCTCCCTTCTACCACCCCCCCCCCATCTACTTCTGCTCCATTTCTGTTCAGAAAGGGGCAGGCCTCCATGAATATCAACAAAACATGGCACGTCCATTTTAAAATAAGGCAACTGACTTTTCTGTTGATGTAACTGGCACAAAGCAGACAATGCTCACCGTTATTGCACAGGCTCTGAGCTACCTCAGTCTTCAACTCTCCTAAGAGAGTTATCAGTGCCTCACATCTCATGCCTCCCAGGGACCCCCAAGGAGGCATGCATACCTGGCAGTGACTCCTGTCAGGGCTCTGGTTTACCTCTCAGCCCGGCCACCTGGAGCTGTCTCCCTCACTCTCCCTCCAGGTAGGTCTTTCCCTAGTTTCTTGACTCCACCTCAACTCACTTATTTCAGTACTGGAGATCTGAGCTTGCCCCACAGGTCACTGGAATCCCAGGAGCTTCTGAAACAGACGACGGACTCTTTAATTTCCCCTGACTCTTCATTTCAGTCTGCCCTTTAATGGAATACCACCCACGACGACACCCAGACGAAAGACCTGATCTTTCAAGTCTGAAATCTAAGGTACCATAAGAGTTTTTCACCAAGCCTCTCTATCTGGTCCCTTTTCCTGATTTGGGTCTCTGCCCCACGCCCTCCACTACCCAGCAAGCACTACTGGTTGGTTCACTGGCCCTCAGAAACATTCGAGCATCACCAAGTGCCTACAGTTGCTACGGCCTCCAGGGTAGAACCCAGAGCCTCGACAGTGGTAAGGATCCTCCTCCTTCACGTACCACGTGCTTCTCTGGCACGGTACTCAACTCAGCTCCTTACTCCAGGATCTCATGATTCTGTTCCAACCCACTTGTCTCATACTTCTGCACCTTGCAGCCTTCTCGAGGCCCAGGCAGCATTTTCTTCCCGAGCTTGTGGGCATTTCGTGAACCTGTTCTTACCCTTTCTCCCTTCCAATGGGACTTGGTGAACAACTAGGAAATGGGAATGCGGTTCCAGGGCAAGGCACTTGGAGAGCATGAACGAGGCCCTGGTTTCCATTTCCAGTACTGCCAAACAAAAACAATGAACAAAACCTGACCCCACCACCACCACCACCACCTACTATAGGTTTGACATTCTTTGTGGCTAGGAGTACAAAGCTACTTCTCCAAGGCAGGGTCTAGGATAAAGTGATTGAACAGAAAAGGACACCAAGGGTCAGCAGCCTCTGGTCCTGGTAGTCACGGCAGTCCTCCTATCCAGAAACACCTGGTCTAGCTTCCTAGTGGTTCAGAGGCTGAGGGGACAGCCAGTGAGGAAGAAAATGGCAACACCTGCTGCCTTCATTGTACCACCAATTTGAAAAAGCAAAATAACAGCCGAAGCTGTCCTAAATATACGTGCCTCCACTTTTAAAATCACGTGCAAAAATGAAGCTTGATTTTCAAAATCTGCAATACCCTTTTAAAAATTGTTTCAATTTATATCTCTCTGTGTGTGTTCTGCTGGGTCCCGGAGACAGATTTTGTTTCTACCTGTGGAATCAACACTGTTGGGAGAAAGCTTGTCACAGGAGCCACCAGAGCCACTGAAGCAGGGCTACATCCAGAGGGTTGGGAGTGTCTTCTCTGCTTCTTTGCACTCTGCTCCAGTGTAAGAAAGGGAAGAGACCACTGTCTTTGAGAACATCATACACGCTTGAACTGCCCACAGACTCCACCATCAAGGAAAAAGCAGAATACGTGACCCACCAAGGGTCAGAGCTAGCCCTAGTGAGTGGGCGGCCATCCAGAATGGATCGGGCATGCTGCCCTGCCAGAGATGAGGAGATGGTTCCAGACCTGCTGTTTCTAAGAGAAGACATAGAAGGCAGGGGAAGAAGGAAGATAGAAAGAAAACCATCGCCACTGCAAGTCCTTTGTGGAAATGCTCCTTAACCAGATGATCACAGAAGGCTTCTAGTTTGAGACTCCCCCACTTCCTTCTTTTCACATATCTTCTATGAAGGTATTGACCCTCCCTAGAGAAGCAGAAACTGCGATTTTTAAAAGCTACACAGCCTGCCCAACCAGGTCATGGATTCTATACCCTGTACTCTGAACAACTATACTGTGGCCTTTGCTCTGAGTCTTTAAATCCACATAAAGAACTTACACATAGCATATAGTGAGGAGTAAGCGAGCACTAGATGGAAGCCTTCTATAAAATGGCAATTATGTTCCTTCTGTAAATGTTATAACGTTGAATCAAAGGCATGAAAAATATTCTGGTCTAGGCAAACGATGGCAACAACAACAACAAATAAAAAAGAATAAAGAAACAAAGCCATGAAGAGGAACCGAGTTTGGACAGATTACAACCACCGTTGGCTCTACACCAAATGTCCTGTCTCTGGGGTTTCTCTCAATGTTCCATTGGCCACAGCTGCCTCACCCACACCTTACACAGCCCAGATTGCTCAGGTTTCAGCAGCTAAGGACTGCTTTTCTTAACTGAACTGAAGATCCATCTTTCAGGGAAACCACATGGAATCCTCTCCTTTATTACCCAGTTGCTTTCTGACTGAGGAATTTGCCTTTCAAAAGATCTCTCAGTTGCTCTTCGGCTCTGTTGCAAATTTTTAAAAAATGAATAATTTTATTTCTTTGAGTTTTACACGTTACTCATGTAGTTTAAACGTATTCATGACCGGAACAAATTTAAGTTCTTTCAAATGTAGCATTAAAATAAAAGTATAGTGGGAAAGATCAATAGATTCCTTTTTACTCAAGAGAACAGAGGAAGTACCCAGCCAGGCTTGCATAGACAACAACAGACTATGTCACACTGCAGTCTGCCATGCCACTGGGGTTCTATTGCATTCTCCTGAAACAAGATGCACTGCCAGCTTCTGGTATAAGGATGCGACATGCTATGGTTTGTGTCACCACAGGTCCAAGGAGACGTGGTAGTGCTAAAATTTGTATCTGGAATATCTCCCAAAAGCTCCTGTGTTTAAAGCTTTGGCCTCAGCCTTTGGTATAATTTGGGAAATGTTTTGGAGGCGGAACCTAATGAGAGGAGGTTGGATAACTGGGAGTGTGTGCTGGAAGTGGATGCTAGAAAACGGTTTCTCTGCCACCACCTTTCCGTGTTTCTCAACTACTACAAAGTAACCAACCTTCTCCACTCTGTGCCCACACTATGATGTCTGTGCCTGCACCCAGTGCAGGAGTCCATACAGTCTCAGGCTTGGACTGTGAGTCACAACACACTTTCTCTTCCCAGCAGTTTTTTACTCAGGGGTTTTTAATCACAGGGATGCAAAGCTGACTAATACATACGACATTTAACTTTGGTTCATTCTGAGAAAACCAAGGATTAACTTCCTTGTGGGCATTTCCTGTGTCCCCTGCCCTAAAGAAGACCTGTAGAGGGGAATCAACAATGCATCCTCGTCTTGCCAGGCACCACTGCATGACCTCAGCAAAGGAGGCTCCTAGGCCTGACTGTTATCAGCGGATGAGAAGCAGAAGACAAGGATTCCTTCGGCTTTCTTTCAGTTCCAGATATTACCAACTTCCCAGGGCCACAGTAGAAGCTATCCAGCTCCTCAGGCTGACTTCTTCTTCTCCCCGGTGCTTCTGCCTTGTGGGATTAAGAACAGGACTCCTCAGACTGCAGGGCTGGACATTCCACAGTGCCAAGCTGGACAGTGACAGATCCCAGAGCCATGAGAAATCTAGCTGACATTTCCCAGGGAGATAAGCAGGAGCCTTCCAAGTGCAGAATAATCAGGCGCGTTCTCACAGCAGTCTAGAATGCTCCCAATCAGACAAAAGATAAAAATATGAGAATCTTGAAGGTCTGAATTCCTTCTTCACTGGATCAAGAAGAACCACTCAAGCACAAAAGGGCAGTGCAGCAGCTTTGGGAGACTCTGCTGCTTCCTATGCCCAGAGGCTCCTGCCATTTTCCTCAAAGCTGCTGACTGCAGAGACTGGGGCAATTCTCTCTCCAAAAGGTGCTTTGGGTGGCAAGTAGACCTGGATTAAGCAGTGCCTGGCTGCGCAGACTCTGGGTTTCCATTCAAACAAAAGGTTCTAAAGTGAGACAATGTGTATAATGCTTGAGTTTTAAAGTAAAAACTGTTTCTCATTTCTTGTAATTTATTGTGTCCCACTGAAGGCCTGGAGCAAAAGAACTTCTAAATACTGGCAAGTACAGATGAGTGGGGGAAAATCTAGGCTTCCTTCCTTTCTCTCCTCCTCTCTCCCTTCCTTCCTCCCTCCACCCCATTCCTTTCTTTCTATCTGTCTGACCCTCCTTCCTTCCTTTCTTCTTGAAATAGTGTCTCATTATAAGACCCAGACTAACCTTAGACTAGTGACATCTTCCTGTCTGTAGCCTCTCAAGTGCTGAGATTACAGGTATATGATACCACACCTGGCTTAGAACTACCCTTCTTTGGGTGTATCTATCAAAAGACAGCCTGATGCTCTTCATACTCTACACTGCAGTATTGTTTATATATACACATATGTGTTCACTGACACTTTACTTTAGGAGCTGAGAGGTTTGTCCCTTGTGAAATAGTAAATAAATCTTACGGAGCATACATAGAAAACTTGAATTTTCTTTGGAACTTGAATTTTGTAGAAAAAAGATCATCGTAGGAAGTTCAGAACATAAAGTTTGACATTGTGTTGTTAAATACAGCTGCTGCCTCATATAATGACTCCATATCTATGGCCAAAGGACGGCGCATTGGAGAGACACTGCATGTAGGGGGACTCAGGCCAAAATGACAGCAGAAGTATGTGACTGTTGAAGATGTTTCATCTTGAACTGCAAAATTCGGAGGTCATCAGAGACCTCTGAAAGCACTAGGAGTAGATCAGTATGTCACCAATTAATGGCTAGTTCTGATACCAAGTGGTCTGATGAGTGTACTCTCAGTCCCCAGGAAAAGGGCAAGTTCTGTTTTTTTTCCACTTACAAATGAGAAACCTGAGCTTCAGAGTTAAGAAAGCACAGTAAGTCCATCAATACGAAACACTGAAGTCAAGTGGCAAACCTAAGATGCTGGTTTTACAGTCTGGGATTTTATTTGCTGTGCTTTCTGCATGTTTCTCATGCCTACTGTGTGGTGTCGATTCCAGGGAACATTGACCCCAGAAACTCAGTGAACACAAAGTCTCAAAGGACATAAGCCTTCAGGTTTGATGTGAATCCAGGAGGTTTTGAATGCACATCACAGAATCCAACTTAAAGAAGCACACCTAACACAGGAGAGCAATTAGTTCCCCATCCTGGCATCAAAGATGATTATCAATGTGCCATAGTCTTTAAGTAGCAGAAGAAGCCTACATCCCCAACAAATGCAAAAATCCCTACCACATCTTCACTGTGCTTGGGTCTCTAGCCAATCTATAAATCTAGTACTGTGATAATACAGATGGATGTCATGACTGGAAGGTTACGATTGTGTTCTAACCAACCAAGATTGTCTCCAAAGCACTAAGTTTCATGCCTCTTAGGAAAGTAGAAGGACTTTACTCCAATGTATGGCTTAGTAGGAAGGGAGGAGTGGGCATTCATTGCTCAAGAGATAATTACTGTGAAGTCAGCTTTACAGGAGAACATTAAAAATGTCAAGCAGGGGACATGCTGTGCAATTTACATTTAAATATTTTAAGAATGGTTTGGGACATTTACCTTGTTAAGAGCCCCAAAGTGCATTGCCCACTTTAAAAATAATGGCAACCAGGTTTTATTTTATTGATGAAACTGTGATTGTTTAGTTGAAGTTCTATAGAATCCACAAGCTCCATGAGTGCTGAAATCCCAGAGAAACCCTAGGGAACTCCTGGTCTTCTGTCTACATTAAAATGTGGAAGAAGTAGGTTCTTCTCAGCAACAAAATAGATGAACTTGCCAGTGAGAGTGAGGGCAAGTAGGCACCAAGATAAAGCCTACTTCTTCCATGTCCTTTATGTGGGCTGCCACCAGAAGATGCGGCACAGATTTAGGGTGGGTCTGCTGACCTCAAGTGATTCAATCAAGAAAATATCTCACAGGCATGCTCACCTGCCTGAATTTTCATTGATTCCAGATGTAGCCAAGTTGACAGCAAAGATTATCCATCCTATTAAGTAAACAGGTTTTACACCATATCCCATCCTTTATCATAAATAATTACCAATTTTATGAAGCAATGAATTTATAAGTTAGGCACAGCATGATTATAAAACTCAATTGCATGAGCATTTAATATTGATGACCTAGAAAGTGATAGTGCGCTGTTGCATTCTAAAGTTACGTAGAACTCTGTTCTGGAGACATGCGTTCTACTATGCACATTCATGATGCTTACTGTAGATCTACTGTGCATATGGAGCACGTACATGAGATACAAAATAAAATTCTTCCCTGATAAAGACAGCAAGATGAGATACTGATGTCTCTAACATATGGAGAATCTAAATTTAAAAGTGTGTGTGTGAGGGGCGGGGGAGGCATGGATGCAGGGAGAAGGGACAGGGAAAGCAATGATAAAGCAAGTATGAATAGGTACAGTGATGTAAGCGGCTAGACAGATGTCTCAGCAGTTTAAAGCATTTGCTGTTCTTCTAGAGAACCTGAGTTCAATTCCAAGCACTTACATCAGTTAGCTCACATTTTTTTGTAACTCTATTTTCAGCCATTTCCTAAAGACAGGCAAATGTAGTATAGTATTATGGAAATATAAAAGGGAATCTAAAATAGAAGAGTCAAATGGGGAGGAGGGGGAGGGGAGGGCGTGGAAAAGGAGATGATATGGGGTGGAAAAAGTCTAAAGGCCTTTGGAAAAGCCTACACAAGTCTACTATAGAAGCTTCCTAAAATATATACTTACATGAAAGTAACTTAAATTAAGTCACCATAAAATGATAAAATGGAGGACATAAAACTACAACTAGACATATTATGCCACCAAGAAAAAACAGTGCCAGGAATGGGTTACATCTTGTTGAGTCATTGGTCAAGGCAACCCCACAGACTATACTGAGCATCTAAACATCACAGGTTATTGCTACGGCTATATGTGGCTAGCCACAAACTGATGGTAAGGCCTCATTGATGAGGACAACACTTATGTATGTCATCAAACATGGAGAAGTTGAGCAGGTACCCAACTAGAAGTTTCACCTCAACTGACTAGCATTCATGCTATTATAAGGTACTCTGCATGATACTATAGGAAAATGTCAATCATCAATATCACTGAGCTGCAAACCCTAAGAACCACAGTAGCAACCTGGCTGCAAGATATACGGGTGCAATAGCTGCACAGTAGTTATGTGAGTTATCATCCACTTTCTGGTTGGATTTAAGGCCCACTCCTTGAGATGCAACCCATATATGACACTACTAAAGTGACCAAGAACCTTAGATTAGATTAGTCATAGGTCAAGGGGAAAACAAATTACTATTATTCCGCTAAAGGAACATAACAATAAAATGATTCCTAATGGCATACTGCCATGCCCATAGGTCTGAGCATCACTCAACCCTTACCAGAGAAGCTTCTTCTTGTGTTATATATGAATTATTACAGAGATTTACAACAGGACAATGTCTAGAGTGTGAGAGACTTTGAAGAACTCAATCCTCATTTGGGTATCTTTATTAAAGCCCTACATTCAAGGCTCAGGGACCTATGCAGAAAAGGAGGTGGAAAGAATCTAAGAGCCAAATGTGGTAGATGACTCCAAGGAAAACAACATCACCAGACTCAACAGGACTGATGCACATATGAACTTAAAGATACTGAATAGCGTGCATAGGACTTGCATTGGTTCAAACCACACAGGGTCACAACACCGAAAGTGGGTAATGGACATGGAGTTTCATTTCTAAACAAGAAGTTATTTGCAACTATACCCTCTGACAAAGGGAAAAAATCAGTTTTCTCCAATGGAGTGTCACTGGGTACATCAATCTACTCTATGACTGGAAATAGATGGTCAACAAAACAAACTCCATGTTTTTATTTTTGTCTTTCTTATTTGTTTTGATTTTCAGTTTTTTGGTTTTGTTTTTGTTTTTATGGGGAGAGAATGAAGTTGGGAGGATAGGGAACTGGAAAAATCTGGGAGGAGTTGTGGAAAGGGAAAACTTGATCAAAATATACTATATCAGAAAAAATTAGTAAAAAATTTTTAAAAGAACAAAAAGAAATCTGACAATGTTATAATTAAACCCATTATTTTGCAAGATAACTAAAATAATAAAAGGTTGCTTCTGTTCAAAGCAGAAATACAGAGCATGATGGAATATAATGTCTTCAGGGACAAAAACAATCTATTCTGACCCCAATGCTAAAAGAAAATTGAATAGAAGCCACTGATGCAGGTTCAAATATTTTGTCAGAAATCTCCATTCAGTGGCTCAGACCTATACTTCAAGTTTTTGGAAGACTGAAGCAGAAGGATCAGCTATAAGTTAGAAAATAACAGGGGCGGAAGGGGAAGAGCCTGTCTCAGAAAACAAACAAAAATTAGGGCCAGACTGAAAACATACATTAAAAGAAACAGAGAAAGAGTAAGTCCAACATTAAAAATTAAAATGTTTTATTAAACATATATAAAACTACACACTGGAAAAAGACAGCATCTTCAACAAGTGGTGATAATCACCTGGATGTCTTCCTGTAGAATACAAATAGATCCATACTTATCACCCTGCACAAAACTCAACTTCACATGGATCAAAGACCTTAACACAAAATCTGATAAACTGAGACAGATAAAAAAAAGAAAGTGAGGCATAGCCTTGAAGTCATTGGCACAGGAGAAGACTTTCTGAACAGAACACCATTTAGCATAGGCAATAAGATCAACAATTAACAAATGAAAGGAAATGAAATAAATAAATAAAACTAAAAAGCTTTGGTAAGGCAAAGGACACCATCCTTCAGACAAAGTGGCAGCAGAATAGGAAAAGATTTTTACCAACTCTACATCCAATAGAAGACTAATACCCAAAATATATAAAGAACTCAAGAAACTAAATATCAAAAGACCAAAATATCCATTTTTTTTTAAAAAATGAGGAACAAATTTAAACAGAGAATTATCAAAAGAAGAAACTCAAATGACTTACACTTAAAGAACTGTTCAACATCCTTAGCCCTCCAGGAAATGCAAATAAAAACCACTTTGAGATTCCATCTTATACCTGTAAGAAAGGCTAAGATCAATAAACACAAGTGAAAGCTCATGTTCACAAAGATATGGAATAAGGGAAACACTTCTCCATTGCTGGTGGGAGTACAAACTTGTAAGCCACTATGGAAATCAGTGTGATGCTTCCTCACAAAGATAGGAACTGATCTACCTCAGTATCCAGCTATTCCACTCTTGAACATATACCCAACTGATGCTTCATTCTACCATAAGGATACTTGCTCAACCATGTACATTTCTATTCATAATAGCCAGAAATTGGGAAAAAATGTAGATATCCCTCAAGAGGAAAATGGATGAAGAAAATGTGGTACCTTTATATGATGGAGTATTACACAGCTATTTAAAAAAAAAAGTGGCCAGGCAGTGGTTGCACACACTTTTAATCCTAGCACTTAGGAAGCAGAGGCAGGTGGATCTCTATGAGTTCAAGGCCAGCCTCATCTACAGGTGAGTTCTAGGACAGCAGGACAGTTTCCTAGAGAAACTCTGTCTGAAAACAACAACAACAACAAAAATGGCATCACAGAATTTTCAGACAAATGGACAGAACTATAAAAAAATCATCCTCAGTGAGTTGATCCAGACACAGAAAGATAAATATGGGATGTATTTGATTATATCTGGATATATGTCATAAATAAATGATAACCAAACAATCCATAGACCCAGAGAGGTTAGGTATAGAGGAAGAGGCTAGGAGAAAACACATGAATCTCCCTGGAGGGGGAAATAGAATCGATTTTATGAGTTGCCTGAGAGTTGGGGAGGGGCAGAAATAAGAGAATCAGGTGGGGAGGGAGACATAAGATGATGCTGAGGGAGGGAATGTGGGGAAAGACAGAATTGAGTGGAAACTTCCTAAAATATACAAAGGTGAGCCAGATGAAGTCTCCAAACAATGAGGGAGACAGAGTCCCAGCTGGCCATCTCTTGTCACCAAATGAATCTTTCAGGACTGGTACTGGTTTACATCCAACTGAGTCCTTGAACAGAGGGATCCCATGGGAATCCCCAAGCAACCAAGGCTGTTGCCGAGACAATAGGTAGCTTTCCACAAACTAAAGACAAAGCCCATATAACTCACTGCATATAGAGAGGCCACGCTGGCACCTACATCAAATCTTCACTCCATTTCTAACACCTTTGGTAAAAGAGGGTACTGTGTACATTGCCAAAAGAGAAAGGTAGGTACCAAACCAACCATGAAACTTTGATCTACAACACTGTCCTGATGTAAATGTGATAGGGCAATCATGGCCATAACCAAGCAATACCTGATTTGACTTAAGGTCCACTCCATGAGAGGGAACCCATATCTGACATGGCTTGGGTGACCAGAGACTAGGGTAAAACTAAATACTACTAGTTTTAACGGAAAAAAAAAGTAGTGAAAAAATGACTCCTAATGATAGTCTGCTATACCCATAATCAGGGCTTTGCTCAGCCATCATCAGAGAAGCTTCCTCCTGTAACAGATGTGAATAAACACAGAACCAGACATTACAGGGGGGCAGGGAGGGAAGAGGGAAGAGAAGAAAGAGTGAGTGTGTGTCCTTGGAACATCCAACTCTAAATGGGATGTCCCCATCAAATCTCCTCCCCTCCGAATTCAGGGAACCCCACTGAAGCGGAGGCAGAAAGAGTGTAAGAGCCAGAGAGGATGGAGGACACCAGGAGAACAAGAACCTCTAAATCACCTGAGTAAAACTCACATGAACTCAGAGACTGAAGCAACAAGAGTGGGATCTATGTGCTCTCCATCAGGTCCTCTGGCTAGATTATAGCTTTCAGTTTAGTGTTTTTATGAGACTCCTGAGTATGTAAACAAGTGGGTCTCTGACTCTTTTGCTTGCTCTTGGGAATCAGTTCCTTCTGTTGGGTTGTCTTTTCAAACTTTATTTTGATGGTTTTTGTTTTATCTTATTATATTTTATTTTGTAGAGTTTTGTTGTTATTTCTTAGAAGCCTGTTCTTTTCTAATGAGAGACAGAAAGGGAGTGGATCCAGATGGGAGGGAAGGTGGTGAAGAACTTGGAGTAGTAGAGGGAGGGGAAACTGGAATCAGGATATATCGTATAAGAGAAGAATCTATTTTCAATTATAAGGGAAAACACAGCTTCAACATGCAGCCAGTGCAGAAATTGTCAATGAGGCATTTTTTTAAAAAGAGGTCTCATTACCAAAGATGACCTTGAACTTTTCATCCTCCTGCACCCACATCCTGAGGTGTGGGGCACCACATCCCATTTATGTAGTGCTGAGGATCAAACCCGCAAATCCCAGGGCTATAAGACTAATTGACTCACATCTGTAGCCCCCATCAACGATGATTCTGAGCTTCTTTTCAAGAGCATTTCAGAACTCACTGAGTGTCTCAGAGGGCCAGTGTGTATCAATTTGGACTGCCCATATACCATGTGCTTGGCAGTAACTGTGGCTGGACACTACAAGACCATATAGCACAGACCCAGAGGAACAATTTTGAAGTAGAAAGTGTTGAAATGTGACACAGGAAGTCAACACAGTCACACAAAATTTTAGGGTGCTTCATTTTGTAAGTCTTGGGAAGTAATAGAAGGTGAGTAGCTTTGAAAAATTATTTAAAGAAGAAAACCTGGAATTGAATTGTCATTTCTATTCATATAACACAATGCCTTGGGCCAGGTAATTATAGAGAATATGTTTCATTTATATTAGAAATATAAAAACTTGGAAGGTTTTTGGCCTCTACTGAGAGCATTTTTGTTTCTTCCCAACATAGTGACAAGGGCAAGATTAGGCCCGCTCTGGTCTCTCTTATTTCTAGTCTCTTTTACAACCCTCACTTCCTCATCTTCCTCTGACTTGCTATTTCAAGCAAGATTACATCAATAAATCACTTCTCTTATAAAGCCACTAATCTGACAGTAAGAGTTTTATCTCCTGACCTCATCTAATCCTACTGACTTTCCAAAGAGCAACTTTTACAAAACATGAACATATGAATTTGGAAATTAAGTTTCCAACACATGAACTTTTAGAGTACTTATATAAATGATAACAGATGTTTACAGGATCCAATCAAATATGATGAAGGTTGACATTACGACCAATGGTAATAGAGATAGTTTTTTTTAAAAAAAAATACAAATATTGAGGACCAAGTATCTAAAGGATTCTAGCATTCTTGATATGGGGGAAAGTATGAAATATGATGAGATTGGGATGTCTTACAAGTTTCTAACCTGGATTACTACACTTGAAGAAATGGGGCTATAGGTAGATGACCAGTCTGTGTATAATATTCTCTATTACAGAAATATTCTGCACTTAGGAGTCTATGATGGCTCCACTGAAGATTGGCACCCTAACTCAGAGCTTATCAGGATAAAATGTATGAAATACTAGGATTATTTGCAGAACTTTGGAGGTTCTCAATGAAATAAGTCAGCTAGGAAAAAAAAGGGGGGTCCTAAATGTATCATCAAGCTTATTTGGAGAGATTATTTCATATCTCATGTCATAATTAAATAGGGGTAGGAACTGTAGAATACAATGAAGCACCAGACATCAGGAAGTCCAGGCAGGAACACCACTATCTAGACAAGTGACACAAGGCACAACACGAAGAAGCTTCTAGTTTGATAGGTGTCCATTCAGCAAGGACTAGCAAAGTAGCTCCAGGATGGTCATGAAAGAAAATACCTCCACAACAGGCAGTCACCCTTCAGCAACCTACAGTTTGGAGCTTTTCCAGCATCCCCACAAAACACATTAAATAGAGTAAGAAAAAACTTCAGGCTCTGTAACATTCATGTCCCTGCAGGTCACAGTAATGATTGCACGGGGCCATATCCAGTCACTTCAAGAAGAAAAATGGCCAAACTATAGAAAGAAAAGTGTTTCAAACTGGAATTTGATACAACTCTGATCCACAGCATAAAAGGTGGGGTTTTAGGTCTCGAAAAATTTTACAGTAGGGATTGGATGGTATTTTTCCTACTTTTTTAATCTGACAATATAATAGAGTAACAAGAAACAACTGAGTTGGGAAGTCAATGAACACCAGTGTGAACCTGAGTGAATGTTAGTCCTAATTGCTTCCTCCAAGAAATGAGGTGTCATATGATCAGCGGGCAAATACTCAGGATGACCACTGAGACTGGAAATCTCCAGAGTGAGTCCTTCTCCATCCTTAATGACCACAGGTCATAGTAAAACATGATGTTGGGGAACAAAAGGTAAAGCATAGTTACTATCTGCTGTGGGATGATCTTTCTGTACACTGTGAATATGTGTTGCTCTCATTGGTTGGCAATAAAAACTAAATTGTCCTATAGCCAGGCAGAATAAAGCTAGGTGGGAAAGCCAAATGGAGATAAAGGGAGAAAGAGGGATAAAAGATAGAGGAGGGGGGAAGGGAACCATCTACCGGGGAAGCAAGAGGTTAGAGAACAGGTAAAGCCTCAAAGCCATGTGGCAAAATATAGACAAATAGAAATGGGTGAATTAAAGTTGTAAGAGCTAGTTAGTAATAAGCCTGAGACACAGGCCAAATATTTTTCAATGAATATTAAGCCACTGAGTGATTATTTAGAAATGAGTGCAGGATGGGATGGGACATAGAAACCTCTGTTTGCATATGCCCACCATCTGGCATGGATCCACACAACACCTAAAGAGCTTCAAAAGTTTCTAAGTGCAAAGAAACGAAGCCCCACTGGGATTCCTAGTATCTCATGCTGCCACAGTACAGAGATGTATCTTCAGACAGCTGCCCATGAGATGGAATTGGCTGCCAGTCACCATGAACTAAGAAGCATGATGGGTTTCTGTAGTTTCTTAAATGAGCCACAGTAAAGATGTTTCTCTCAGCTGTTGCCTGCAGACTTGAGAGGACAGCCACATGCTGTAAAAGAGGTCCAGATAAAAACAAAACATCTAAACGGGTTTCAGGGTGTTTCATAATGTGCAGAGGCTTAAAAAAGAAAGGAAAAGGCTATGGACAGTCATAAAAAGAAAGAAACAGCTTAAAAATAATAAAATAGAGTCTTTAAAGAGAGTTGAAAAGTAATATAAAAGAAAAAAGCCACATAAGATGGGAAATACACAGGGAGTCTGAATCTTATATGTTGCTGCACTGATTTTAAATTTTTGATTGCTGACAAAGGGCAGTTGCTAAGAGACCTGCAATTTAAAAAGGACTGTTGAAATAAACCATCCTATATACTTTAAAAATGTCTTGACTTCAAAATGGAAGTCAAAAGATATGTTACTTTGGAAGAAAGATTATGCTTTTATTTCCTCATTAGAGACTTTGGATTCATTCTGGGTAAAGAAAAATTGGGATTGATTGAGGGAGACCACCTGAAAATCCTGGCTACAAACATAAAAAATAAACCTAAAAGTACTACAAAACACATGATGTATATTTTGCCTGCTCAAACACATAACAAAAAAATCATCTTTGGCTGACTTGTATACAATGCACAATCTATTTTTATACTAATACAGGTTTGTATATTACCTTTAAAAGTTTCTATCAGAACAAAGAGACCAGATACCAATAAAAATGATGGCCCAGGTGATTCAGCATCCAGAACAGCTTCCAGGTGGCTGACTGAGATGTCCAGCCTCACAGAGCACTATAGCCAAGAATTAAGTATTATCTTAAATTTTCTCAGGGTCCCTCAAAGATTACCAGTGCCCACCAATCAGCAGGAAGAGGTTTAAAAAACTACTCCCAAATTCCTAAAATATTGCTTACGTTTGCTTCTATTTAAGGGGGTTGGTTATAAATTGTTATTGGTCAGAATCAATCAATCTCTTTATAAAAGGAGAAAGGGGGATATGATACAGAAATAATGGAAAAAGTATAGATTATTAATCTACTTTAATCCAAAAAACAACTGTTAATTTCATAATATTTTACATTGGTATAGATTTTGATTTAGTAATATAAACTTAAAGCTAACTTTGTTATACTTTATGTATATTTCTTCTCTTATTTAAGGTATTGTGTTTATACAGCTCATTTAAAAAATAAGGTATAATTAAAAATACAAAATTACAAAAATAAAGTTAGCATCTATAATAGTTAAACTTTTAGTCATGTTAGGTTTTCTTGATATATTTCAGGTAGATTGTTATTCTTTGAATATTTCAAAAACCTACAGAATAGTGCATTTAAAATGTTTTAATAACATAGACATTTCATGACAGTGTTACACGTCTGCCTCTGGCAGAACCAATGTATTGCAGAGAAAATAATAGGCATAAAAGAGACTCCATATGAAGTTTATTTTCTTTATGGCAAAAGCTAGCCATGTGGGTAAAGAAATTACCCTTGCTTGCTGACAGTTATTATCCAAACTGGACCAGCAGAACATAAAAAAGGTAACTTCTGAACTTTGTCAAGACAAGGTAGGACAGTCGTTCAAAATTTCCTGCTTCTGAGAAAAGTCTGTCATATATGCTAGGCTTGTAGGCCAAAGATAGATGCCCCAACATTACAGAGAAACCTTGGGTGACTGTCCAAGCAGCCAGCTCATTCTGTTATTTCTTACATTTTTTTTGAAAGTCTCATGTCTGTACTTCCTACTTACTCAAGTAATACTATTTTCCTTCTCAAGTCTTTGATGGAGTTGAAGAGTAGATAATTATAGTTATAGTTCTTCTTAGTTATGATAGATAAATTAGATATAAAACTTTAGACTCACCCAGATAAGATAGATAATAGAGTATTTTCTCCAATTTTGTCAAGTACAAATAGACTAGATTTTTGTAATTCTTACTTGATAGCTGTTTTGTTGTATATAATTTTACTATGCTAAAGTTAAAACCTTCCTTTTTGATTATGCAGAAAAGGGGAAATGGCCAGGCAGTGGTGGTGCACGCCTTTAATCCCAGCACTCGGAAGGCAGAGGCAGGCAGATCTCTGTGAGTTTGAGACCAACCTGGTCTACAAGAGCTAGTTCCAGGACAGGCTCCAAAGCTTACAGAGAAACCCTGTCTCGAAAAACCAAAATAAATAAATAAATAAATAAATACATAAATACATAAATAAATAAATAAATGAATGAATGAAAAGGGGAAATGCTGTGGCATGATCTTTGCATATGCTGTGAATATATGTTGCTCTCATTGGTTGATAATAAAAGCTAAATGGTCTATAGCCAGGCAGAATAAAGCTATGTAGGAAAGCCAAATGGAGATACAGGGAGAAAGAAGGACAGAGTTGAGAGAGATGAACCAGTGGTTGGGGGAGCAAGATGCTAGAGAACAGGGAAAGGCACGAAGCCATGTGACAAAAAAATAGATGAAACACACATACCTATTTCTGACCTTATGAAAGCTAAAACAGTAATGGAGTTTTTCCCCCAAACCCTGTTTGATGACCTCCAAGAGTGAGCAAATGTTAACTTTTCAAACACTGAAACATCAGGATTATTTTAAGTAACAATGAACAAATTTTTAATTTCATTCTGAACTTCAGTCATTTATTCATCTTTATCAATTACCTTGAGATGATACATTAAATCAGATATCTACCAATAAGTCAAACACTTCAGGGGAAGAGGTGAAGGAATTAACTTTAGGTACTAAAGAAGTTTATAGGACAAAAGACAAAATAAACTGTCCTAGGTACTCTAGTTGAAAAGGTTGTTTTTGTGTGGGTTGATTCTGAAACTGCTATAAAAGTGTAGAGGAATCAAACAATTAAGTCATATTTTTCCTTGCTCTGCTGGCTGAACACCCAGAACTGAGGAAGTACCAATAACAGTAGGCACACACAGAATTCTCTGAGGACAGGAATGAGGGCTTTTTGAAATAAAGATTTCAGTCCTGCAATAAGAGATAAACCAGATGATTCTGTGTCCACACATTAGCAAAGTTGTTAGAAAATTGAACAACAAAATATAGTATAACTGAATCATAAAACAAACTGAAAATTAAGTATACATGAGTTTATATTAGCATAGAGGTATAAAACTAATAAATAAGAAGGAGTCAAAATCTCTACAGAGCAACCAAGCAGATGGAGCCTTCACACTGATGGAGATGATGTGTGAGGTGTGCTCAGTGCCTGCCAAAAAGTGCAGCAGAGGTAGGAAGTCCCTTCCCAGTGGTGAAGCCTAGGGATCAGACTCCCAACCAGGGAAGGAAGCTTGCATCAGCAATGAAAGACAAATCTCTGTTTCTCATGAGTACGCACATAAGAACTGCCCTAAAATTAGGACTCTGTTTAATACATAAAATGAAAGTATAGAAGGGAGGCGCCTGGAATGGAAATGCAGTCTTTGGTGGTTTCTTCACTGGTGTGTCCACTCTTTTCCAATGGGTAATTACAATGCCATGATGGTTTGTGGCCATCATCAACCCAGAGGGACACAAACAAAACAAAAATACATGAATATGAGAAAGAGATTAGTAGAGAAGAGGGGGCTGGACAAGGGATGGAGAGATCAGAAAGGGTGGGGGTGAGAGCAATCAGAATGAATTACACACATGAACAAATCGTTAAACAAACAATTGCAATCACCTCAAAATATGAGGAAATAAATGTGATTTTAAGCTATCTTTCTTGACATAATTGATACTGTGAATAAAGCCTTAGTGGCACTTATTTACTTCCTTAGCTACACTGCCACAATAAGCTCGACTCTCATTTGTATTACGATGCACACAAGCACACGTGCTAGGAGGGAAGCTCTCCAGAAGGTAAAGGGCCATGATCATGGGGGACATGAGCAGATACAATATACTGTCCTGTTAGACCACAGGAGAGCTTTCTGCACCATATTAAATTCCCTAGTTGTTGATTTATCCATGGCTTCAAGATCAGAAGCCAGATAATTATGGGTTTTGAAAATGCATACACAGAGTCAAAGATTTTTCATTGCCCTGGGAAGGAAAATGCTGATGTACACTGATTTAACAATGCATCCACAATCCTTTGTCACTCCCCACTGGAAGAATGCCATTCCCATTGCATGATAGCCAAGACTAGTGGTCTACTTAGAAAGACCTGAATGAAGCAACAATAACAGCAGAGGTCATGAGGAACTGAAGCTTCTGTGACACTTCTTTTCTCGTCTAGGACACTCTTCTTGGGAGAAGCTAGAGCCTTAAGTCAAATCCACAAGGTCCTGTTTAAAGAGGTAACAAAGATTTAATAGGATACACACATAGACAAACGACAAGGATGTCCACATGGTCCTCCATTCTGCCTGGAGGTGAATGGCACCAGCAGTTCAATCTCCCACCACCATGAGAGAGAAGAGCACAACTATCCCCTCTGTCTTTCAAAAGGTGTCTATTGGTAGACCATAAGCACCACCTCTATCAGGTCAGATAGACTAGGGTAATGTTCAGATCAAATACCCACTACACTTTACACTTTTGTCTAAATAAGAAGATTATAAACAAAACTGTATATAATAAGGACAATTATCAAGTTTTATCCAGGAGAAAGAAAGAGTAATAACATATACAAAAATAGAACTGCAACCAACATGAACCACATCAAGCAAGAAACACATACTAAATGCCCAGGCTATAGGTGATTGGCAAATAACAGAGATTATTCCAATAGCTGTCCTATCCTGAAGAGTCTAAGACTTGTACCTAATATACCTAGCTACGATAATAAAGAATAGTAACTGTGACTATCTAGTCTTCAACCCCATCAAAGACTTGAAAAATAATATTAGCTGAGTAAGCAGGAAGTGCAACCAAGTGACTCCCAAAAGATGCAAGAAATGACAGAAGCAGCTAGTGTTGGTTGTTCTTCTGTATGCTGTGAATATGTGGTTTTCACATTGGTTGATGAATAAAGCTGTTTTGTCCAATGGTCAGGCAGAATATAGTCAGGCAGGAAATCCAAACAAAAATACAGAGAAAAAGAAAACAGAGTCAGGAAGACACCATGTAGCCACCGAAGGAGTAACATGCCAGGGCATCACTGGTAAGCCGTGGCTATGTGGTGATAGACAGATTAGTAGAATTGGCTTAATTTCATTATGAGAGCTAGTCAGTAATAAGCCATTGGCCAAACAATTACAATAAATATCAAGCCTCTGAGTGGTTATCTTATAAGAGGCTATGGGGATGGGTGGGTGCAGAGAAACCAGTACAATAGGACCAGACAAGATGGAGAAAAGTCTCCATTTGCACCTTGTCTAACAGTTGTTCAAGTACACTGTGGAAGGTGCATCCTCCAGCCACATGAATGAACATCCTCACGAGCAGCCCCAGAGTTGCCTCATAAGACATAGCTGACATTTTTCCTGTGCCCTTAAACATGCTATGTGAGGCTCAACCAATTACCCACATATTTAGCCCTTATTCTGCCTATTTATGTAAAGGCAAGGATCTCACTAGTTTCATAAAGCAGTCTTGAACTTCCTCTATATCTCAAGCAGACCTTGAGCTTGCAACCCTCCTGTCTCAGCCTCCCGAGTGGCATGGATTACAAGTCTGCACCATTAGTCCCAGACCAATTGGCATCTTGACTTCAAACTCATCACACACCCTGAGTCCCAGTCATCTAGATAAGCCACTTCTGAGCTTAGAAAGTATAATATCATATACATATTATTAATATATAACAATTATAATAAACTATATATTATTGTTTAAAACACCACATCTTGGGATGATTTATTAAGTAGAGCTGGATAACTAATATAGAATGCTCCATGCAGATAACAGAGAGTGGAGCAAGTGTTGTTTCTGAGCCTAACCATTCTCCAGCCACACAGAAACCCCAAAGTAGTGCCCTGTCTCCCTAAAGATAGTGGGAATGTGGGCTGGAGAGATGGCTCAACCATTAAAGGACAGATTCCTAACCAAAAATATAAGAGTGGGGATGGAAGATTAAGTTAAAGAAAATTGATCAAGACATAGTTTTGGAGGAAAGAATAGCTTACATGGCTCAAAGTGAATGAGTATTTATATCAAAGCTTATAACAAGTGTTTTAAAAATAGCCCCATAAGTAAACAGATGAGGCCGAATGGGTGACAGCTGGACAGCACCAAAAGGCCACCAGAGCCAGGGACTGGGGTTCTCCGAAAGCAGGATTCAAAGTTCTCAATGCACAATGCTAATACTTCAGATGGAGATTCTGAGGGATTGATCATCAGTTCTACTTTATTTGACAGAACTGGTGTCAAATGACCTGGAGAGATAAGAGTAATGTATAGGAACTAAGATGTGAAATGAAATTTCTTCACTGTGATTTTAAAAATCAATTACACAAATATAGATTTGGGAAACCATGCAGTTTGCCATAGTTCATGTGGAAAAACTGACTTAATGTGAGCCAGCACGAGGACAGGGACTTTCTTTGGGCTAACAAAACCTTTAATAGAAATAAGAGAAAGTAGGGAGGGGGTAAAACCCAACAAAACTCAGCAGAGGTCAAAGTTTACCCCCAGGAGCTACCATTTCAGCCTGAGCCAGTGTCCAGTGGCCCTAAGCAGTTGACTGGACAGTGAAACATGGTAAACTCGGCCTGTGCTGTGAGGAAGAGTGAAAAGAGCATGAAGGGGGGAGGTCAGAGTATGCTACATAGGGGGGTCAAGATAGAAAAGAGGGAGATCTGTGTAGGTTCGGAAAGGAACCCGTAATTGACCTAGAAAAATGGGTCAGCGTCGAGTGAAGAACTGGCTGAAATAGTTACCTAAGAGTGAGCAGCTGACCTGAAGGGTAAGGAGCACAGAGGAGATCTGCTAGAGCAGACTCCACAGCTCGATGGGATCATAGCCAATGAGAACCAAGTCGCTCTTCAGCTGAGGTGTATTCTCACTGTTGTTTATAGTACACAGCAGGCAGCTGAGTAGAATTACATGGATCGTTACATGGCGATCCCATCTCAGGTATACTGTGCTCTTAGTAAGTGTGAGTGTGTTCTTACACAATTATCGCTGGAAACCTTCAAGTCAGAAGCTGGAAAATCATTTTGGAAAAGGGTGCCAATATACTCAAAGGACTTTGAAAATACACTCTGTGTTAGTCAATTTCCCATTAGTGAGAAAGCCTATAACGATGAATCTATAAAGACAAAAGTCTGTTTCAATTCTCAGTTTGGAGATTTCAGTTCATTACTCTGGTCATGTACCAAGAGAGCATGGTGGAGCAATGTCAGACGGCTTGTGACTGAAATGTGAAAAAGAAAAAGAAAAGGAGAATAAAATTTGAGTCACAAAATCTCTTTAAGGGCACTTCTCCAATGGCCTAAAACCTTTCACAAGATTCTGTCCTTTTAAAGTCCACAATCTTTTGTTAACACCAACTCTATAATAAAATCTTTATTACAACATGGGCTTGTGTTGGTCATTCAGTATCCAAACTATAACATCAGTGTTCTCAATCTTGTACATTAGTCATGTGGGAATTTAAAGTTTATCTTACACTCAGCAAAACATGGTAGTACACACCATTAATGCCAACACTCTGGAAGCTGAGACAGAAAAATGATGAACTGGAAGCCAGCCTGGGCACACAGTTAAATCCTATCTCACCACATGCAGACAGAATGAGAGGTGGACAGAAAGACGGACAGACAGACAGACAGACAGAAACAGACATACAGAGAGAAAAAAATAAAAAACAAAACATTCTTCTACCTCGGCAGATAAAGTCAGAATCTTTCATCAGCAAGATAAGTCCTGAAATCACATGCCATAGGGTGGTTATGGGCATTAAATTGGAGCTGGGGGGTCAGAGTACTTGTGCTGTTTGTCAGATCTCTACATGATTCTAAAATGCAGACATGTGTCTGAACACTACCCATGGGATTTCCAAGACTCATTTTAGTTCTGTGAATCTGTAATTCTTAACCTGGATAATTACCTAGATAAGAATAATGGTAGTTTTTCCATGAACCCTTCCATCATGTATTCCTCTTGTCTAAATGGCATCGTTAAGTGGCATCGCACACCCCAATGTCCAAATAGACTTTACTACTTTCCAGTTCAAAATATCTGGTCTAAGCACTGTGCCCCTCACTGTAACTTGGGAGTATGGCCACTGCTTAAGATACAGATGAGAAATAAACTGGAAAATTCATGTAAAGTGCTGTGCATATAAGTCATACAGAACGATGCAATTAAATGGACTTTTTAATTATTAATACAGATAGCAAAGTTTTGTGCCTGTTTAAATCTTGTTTTCAAAGTCATGTATGCCAATACAACCCACAGAGAACTGTGCTATATGCCAAGTATCATGATCGTTATAGCTTCATTTCAAGCAAAAATATTATTCAGAATACACAAACTTATTAGTTTAGCTTCCAAACCTTTACTAAAGTATGACATGTTGTCCTTTATAAAGAATTCTGTGGAAGTTCTAGTTTGTGTTCTGTAATTATTTAAAAAGTTCAACTTTACTAAATAATTAGGATAGCCCTTCTTAGATCATTTGAAATGCCAAGAGCATGCCAGAAAATTAACATGGAAGGTCTTAATTCTCAGAAATGTCACACACCAAATAAAGGGATGGTAAAAGAGTGAAGCTAGATGATATTTAGAAAGAAGAATACAAAAATGGCCAGTCACCATTGCTCCACTAATTGCTAAAGGCTGTTTCTCACAGGAGAGCAGGTGCACAACCCCACACTGCCACTTCCGAATTTTAGAAGTAAACTACTAAAATTAAAAAAAAAATCAAGTAGTAAGGATATAAATTATAGATTAAGAGGAAATATTTTCAAGCCATACTTCTAGTTTAGTGTCCAGTGTTTTCAAGGAATTCTTAAAACACAACAACTTAAAATCAATAAATGAAAGGCAGGTAAAAGTTCTGAACACAGTTCAACCAAGATTTATAAACAAACAGAATGTTTGTTTATATGAATCTAAATTTTCATTGCTAAAATTCAAATTTAAATTTAATGAGATGTCATTATGGCTACTTAATGACTGATTTCCTGAAACCTGATACCAAAACTGGCAAGAACCTGGGAAGCTTCCATTTAATGATTGTAAGCAAATGGTATGTCCTCCAAATGGAAGGCCTTTTTCAGAAACTTTTTTGAAATTCAACATAAGCATAACATAAAACCCACTTTTGAGAATTTATCTGCATGTAATAAAGAAGTAAGTTAACAAAAAAATCTTGCATATTCACAGAATCTTTATAGCTATCAAGAGAAGAGACTATGGAGAGAAGACAAATGGCTCTGGTTCCTCCAAGGAATGGAATATTATCCAAAAACAAAAGGAAGTCAAGTCACAAAAAGACATGCAAAAGAGTTTAAATGCATATAACTTCATATTAAAGATTAGTCTAATATACTGTGTGATTGTAATTATATAACATTCAAAATATGGCCAGACTATAAGGATTCTAAAATTATCACTGATTATTAGATTTGAGGGTAGCAGTGAGATTTCAAAAAGTAGAGAACAAAGATTTAAGCCAAGCATGAAACTGATAAGAATACACATACTACTATGACTAGATGCCTGGTCCCACCTAACTAAACCCATTGGACTAACTTTATAGATCGAAGAGTAAACTTAATGAGTGTCACTGTGAAACTAAAATTAACCAGGAAGTTAAAAAATGGAGTGCAGAATGTAAGAAAATAACCTATGTATATTACATATCACTGAAAGGACTTGGGGTCAATGGGGTGCTAACAGGTAATTCTGAAAATGAGCAAAATCCATAGGACTGAAGGCATTCCACTGTATTTGCTGAGGCTGATTCTTGTGGAACTTGGGTTAGCAATACAGCTGCTGCTGTGTCTCTCTTCAAACATCATGCCAATCACAACTGTAAACTTGATGAGATCTAGAATCACCTGGAAGAAGGGCCTCTGGGCATGTCTGTGGAGGATTACCCAGATTAGTGTAATTGAGGTAGGAAGATTCTACCACTATGTGTGGCAGCATTCCCTGGGCTGAAATTATTGTATAATGAGGAGGAAGTGAACTAAGCATAAGCACTCATCTCATTCTGTTTCCTGGCTAGAGATGTAGCATGATCAGCTTCAAGCTCCTAGCAGCATGATTTCCCCGCTGTTGCAGGCTGTGCCTTGGAACTGTGACAACATAAAATTGCTTTGTCAGCGTTTTATCACAGCCAGCACCCGCTGTTGTCATGAAAGCATACACAGGATGAGAGGGAAAGTCTAAGGGGGACTATGTGATGGGCAGCTGAAGATTGAAGTCTAAAATCCTAATTTGTTTAAATTACATAGAGTTGGTTACCCACAGAAATATGTATAAATATATGTGTATTTTGTCATCACACACACACACACACATATACATACCCACCTTACCTTTCCATAGGATAAGAAGACACAAGAGCAACATGTACACAGTACACACCAAGACCCTCCCCATGATCAATGAGAATCGGGGCACTCAGAAAGGGTGACTAATTGTTGACTTGGATTGGGAAAGGCATCAGGAATATCTCCTGGTTCCAGAACACAAGAAAGTGCTTTTCAAAACATTTAAAAGGTGGATCCACAAAGGTAGATCAAAGAGAGTCAACTACTGGAGCTCCCATAGGACAAAACAGGGGATATTTAAACCACAAAATAGTTCTTAACAAAACTCAAATATGGAAGCACATTTATTTAAAGCATCCTGCAGAGGTCCCTGGCTTGGAGTTGGTCCTGCAAAGGACTCAGCTCCAGTCTACTGCCTTGGCGTATCCAGGCTCAGGTGTGCCCAGAACTGCAGAGGACCTGGCTCAGGCCTACTCCCTCTGAAGTCCCAGACTCACGCCTAGCCTGGCAGAGGTCTTGGCTTAGGTCTACTGCCTTGAAGGTCCCAGATTTACATCCAGACCCTCAGCAGTCTCTGGCTCTGGCTTACTTGCTCAGCAGTTACTCCCCTGTACCTGTTCTGGTAGAGATTGCTGTCTCTTAACCAGATCGCTGGCTCAATCCTGGTCTGCCAGTGTCCCAGGACTGGGTTTGCTCCTGGCTTCTGCTCCCATGGAGCTTGCTTCCTCAGGTCCACTCCATCCTAGGTAGCTGGTTCAGTCCCACTCTTGTGGAATTTGTTGCCTCAATCCTGCTCCTGCCCAAGGTGGAAATCTTTGCCTCAGGTCTACTTTGGCCTAGTTACTGGCTTTGACCTGTTTCTGTAAATCCTGGTCTGGATCCACTCCTGCAGAGGTCCCTGGCTTGGAGTTGGTCCTGCAAAGGACTCTGGCTCTGGTCTACTCGCTTCTTGGTGTTTTCAACAGACCCTATGGTGTCCTTCCTGGTCCTCACCAACAGATGCCCAATGCACTCTGGCTGCTGGTTCCAACAGGGGACCCCCTTTCTCTAGAGTTCATCGCTTCTCATTTCTGTCTGTATTACTCATCATTGTTCTTTGCCCAATACACACACACACACACACACACACACACACACACACACACACACACACACACACAGCTTGTCTTAGGGTTTCCATTCCTGTGATAAAACAACATGATCAAAGCAACTTTGGTAGGAAAGGTTTTTATAAGGATCCCAGTCCATTATGAAAGTAAGTCAAAGCAGGATCTCAAGGTGGGATCTCGAGGCAGGAACTGATGCAGAGGCCATGGAGGATGGTGCCTACTCTCCTGTTCAAAATGTTTTCTTATAGAACCCAGAATCACCAGCCCAGAAGTACTATTGCCAACAGTGAGGTGGACCCTCCCACATTAGTAATCAATCAAGAGAATATACCACAGGCTTCTCCAAAGGCCAATTTGGTGGTAATTTTACATAATTGATATGGAATATGCCTTTACATTGTGTGAATATATGTCACTGTGGTTAGTTTAAAGAAGCTGACTGGTCAATAGCTGAACAGAATAAGGTTAGGTGGGAAAGACAAACTGAGAATGCTGGGAGGAAGAAGGGCAGAGTCTGAGGAGTAGCAAGCAGACACAGAGAGAAACAAGATGGACATGTCATACTGAGAAAAGGTACCAAGCCACATGGCAAAGTGTAAATAGAAATATGGGTTAATTTAAATGTAAAAGCTAGCCAGGAATAAGCCTGGGCTGTTGGTCAAGCATTTATAATTAATATAAGTCTCAGTGTGTTTATCTGGGAGTTTCTGGTGGGACAGAAACTTCTGCCAACAAATGGCATTCCAATGTGGGATCAGAATACCCACATAAAACCTAACAAAGCTTAAAAGAAAATAAAAGGGTTCTATTCACACAGAAATAGAGCCAAAAGAAGCTTCCTAGCCTTATGTCTCTCATACCAGCTGTAGTACAGGAAAGCACCTCCTGGCCACTGCCTGTGGGCTTGAGCTGCCAGTGGGAGATGAGATAAGCCATGTGGCAGTTTCCTGCAGTTTCTTATACCAGCCACAATAAAGAAAGCATCTCCTGGCAGTTGCCTGTGGGAGAGAGTCAGCCAGCAACTACCATGTGCTACCACCATGTGCTAAGCCGAGCAATGCTAGTAGCTAACATAGCAGTCTAAGATTAGCCTCATGCAATCAAAAAACAATACAAATGCTCAGTAAGACAGATCCAGACAGAAAAATAAAGCCTCTGAGTATGTTGCAGTATGTTTAAAAATATACATGGATTAAGAGAGGGCTTGGGAGAGAGAAAAGAAAGAATATATACAGTCTTAGTTTAAAAAATAGTTTTAAAATTATGAAGTCCTTCAAAAAGGAAGAGTGTAATAAAAAATAACAAGCTACATAAAGATGGAAAACACACAGAGTCTGGCTTCTGTATGTTATTGTGCTGTCTTTAGATTTTGTGATTGCTAATGAAAGAAGGACAGCCTCTAAGACATATTGGATTATGAAAACTGCTGGCTTAAACCAACCTATATATTTTTTAAAATGTGTTAACTTCAAAATGGAAGTCAAAAAATATGTTTCTTTGGAGAAGAGGTTAGGCTTTTATTAACACAGGAAATGACAGTCTGTGAATTCTTGCAAGGTTGAAGATGATCAGGTTTGATCAAGGAAGACACCCTGAAAATCCTGGCTTCAGACATAAAGAAATAAACCTAGAAAAACTACAAAACATGTAACACATATTTTACCTGCTCAAACATAAAACAAAAAAATCATCTTTGGCTGACTTATGTACAATTCACAGTCTGTACTCTTATTAATACAGATATGTATGTTACCTTTTAAAGTTTATGTATTTTCAGAACAAAGGGAACAGAAACCAATAAAAACAGATTGAGCAGGTAGATAAACCTGTATAAAGGTGTTTCTGTCCCACCTGTAGCCATTCAGTGCCAAAGAAACACAAAGAGGCTTATATTAATTATAAACTGTTTGGCCTATTAGCTCAGGCTTATTACTAACTCACCCTTATAACTTAAATTAACCCATAATTCTTATTTATGTTTAGCCACATGGCTTGGTACCTTTTATCAGTGAGGCATTCTCATCTTGCTTCCTCTGTGTCTGATTGGTTACTCTGTCTCTGCCTTCCCTCTTCCAAGAATTCTCTTAGACTGATTGCCATGCCTATACTTCCTGCCTGCCTACTGGCCAATCAGTGTTTTATTAAACTAATATGAGTGATAAATTTTTACAGTGCACAAAAACATTATCCCACAGCATGATCCAGCATCCAGAACAGTTTCAGGGTTGCTGTCTGAGATGATCCAGTCCCAGACTATTCCAGCGAAGATTTAACAATTATCCTGATTTTCTTGTTTCCCCCAAAGATGTCAGTGCCCCCAAACAACAGAGAGTATTCTAGAAAATGATGCCCACATTTCCAGAAGATGGATTATGGATATTTATTATCATTTAAACAGATTGGTTATAGGTTGTTATTGGTTCTTTTCTTTTCTTTTCTTTTCTTTTTTTTTGAGACAGGGTTTCCCTGTGTAACAGTCCTAGCTGTCCTGGAACTAGCTCTTGTAGACCAGGCTGGCCACAAACTCACAGGGATTCACCAAAAGAAAGCTGAACAAAGAAGATTAGATTGAAGATCTCATTCTGAAAAGAAAAAGTGAGATACAGAAATGATGGAATAAAACGGTGGACTATCAACTACTAGTCTTAAATATTTTACATTTATATGGATTTTGACTTATTGATACAAATTTAAAGTTAATTTTGTTATGCTGTACGCATGTTTCTACTCTTGTTTGGGATATTGTGTTTATGCCTCTCATTTAAAAATATAATATATAATTAAGAAATATAGATTAGTAGTCATTAAAAATAGTCAAACTTACATTCATATTAGGTATGTTTTCAAGGTTATATACAGATATATTTAGATAGATAGGTGGTCTTCAAGTACTTCAAAGAACTACAGAATATGGATTTTAATGACAGTGAGACACATCTGCTCCCAATACCACAAATCTGCTTCAGAAAAGGAGATGGGCATCGAGGAACCTCCATATGGAGTTTGCTTTCTTTATGGGAAAGGCTGACCATTTGGGCAAAACAAAATTGCTGACAATATACTGTCCAAACTGGACCAGCAGGACACAAAAGAAAGCGCCAAATTTGTCAAGACAAGGTAGAACAGTTCTTTAAAATTCCCTGCTTCTCAGAATTTCCAAAGATGGATGCCCCCATATTTCAGAAGAACTTTGGGTGACTGTCCATGCAACCAGATGTCCCCGCTATTAGATAACATTTCCCCCTTCTCGTGGCTTTGATAGATTTGAAGACTAGATAGTCATAGTTAAAGTTTCCCTTAGTTGTGATAAAAGGTAAATTAAATAGAAAAACTTAGACTCACAAAGTTAAAATAAGTAATAGAATATTTTCTCTAGCTTTTCCAAATATAAGTGGTTTGGATATTGTAACTATAATTCTTGGTAAGAATTACTTGTTGCATATAATTTTACTACGTTAAAGTTAAAACCTTTTTTAATTAGACAAAAGGGGGTAAAATGTGGACTATTCCTTTACACTGTGTGAATGTATGTCACTGTGGTGGGTTTAACAGAGAAGCTGATTGGTTAATAGCTGAACAAAAGGTTAGGTGGGAAAGACAAACTGAGAATGCTGGGAGGAAGATGGGCGGAATCTGAGGAGTAGTGAGCAGACACAAAAAGATGCAAGATGTCATACTGAGAAAAGTTACAAAGCCATGTGGCAGAGCATAGATAGAAATATGGGTTAATATAAATGTAAGAGTTAGCCAGTAATAAGCCTGAGCATTTATAAGTAATATTAAGTCTCTGTGTTGGTTATTTGGGAACTGGAGGGTAGGAAAGAAAGTCTGCCTACAAACTGAGGTTTGTTCTCTTTAAAAATTAGTCTAGATTGTTTCAAGTGGTCATAAAACTAGTCAGCACAAGGGTGGTACCCAGATTCCACCTCAGATGAGTACCCCAGGACCAGTACATATATGCTGTGCACCACTGACTAACAAAGCCCTAGACCAGTGATTCTCAACCTTCCTAATACTGCAACCCTTTAATACAGTTCCCCATGTTGTGGTGACCCCCAATAATAAAATCATTCCATTAATACTTTATTACTGTAATTTTTCCACTGTTATGAATTGTAATGTAAATATCTGATATGCAGGATATCTGATATGTGACCTAAAGAATTCTTGATCCACAGGCTGAGAACCAGTAATCTAGAGCATTGCGAGGACCAACCATGGTTGCCAAATTGACTACAACTGGATCAACTAAAACTCAAGCACCTGTGCAGCCTATAAGAATTTTCTTGATGGCTTATGTGAGGTAGAAAACCCAGTCTCAATCTGGGCTACACCTTCTGGAATGTGGAAGAATATAGAACATGGAAGAAGAAAGCTTCTGCTTGCTGTCTGCCTGGCCTTTCTCTCGATAAGTGTGTAAACCTTGCTGTTGAGACAGTCTTCTCTAATATTAGAGCCTACTTCTTTGGGATTCCAATATAGATTGAAGACCAGCAGGTCTCTAGGAATCCTCTGGGACTCCAGCACCAGATTGGGACTGCTGAGGCATTCAGTATTGTAAACTTAACTACGGGATTCTTGGTTTTCCCACCAGGAGACAGTTAATATAGACTACTTGGACCACAGCCTTTCTAATAAATCCCTTTTATCCATGTCTCTTCACAGCAATAGAAAACTAAAGCCATGCCCAAAGAAACTTGTAGAATAAAGAGTTTATTGGGGGATTATGTTTCCAGAGGGTGGCACTGCGAGCATCATGGCAGCAGGCTAGCATGGCAGTAGACAAGTAGCGGAGAGCTTACATATGCATGAGGCAGAGAGATCTCACTGAGAAGAACATGGGTTTTCAAGGCTCAAAGCCTATCCCCAGTGACACACCTCTTCCAATAAGGCCACACCTCTTTGGTCCCCAAGTATTTAAATACTGGGGTCCAAGTATTTAAATGTGTGAGAATAAGCTTCTAGACAGAGGTCACTCTCATTCGAACTACCATAATCCCCTTGCATGCAAACATAGAACATGAGTCTAGGCATTCACCAGGGAATGGAGGGAACTCAGAATCAATGCTCTAGCTACTCTGAGCAGAGAAAACATAGAGTTCCAGAGAGAGAAGTAGACACTTATATTTTTTCCTCTTCACCAGGTCCAGTAAAAAACCCAAAGCCCAGACAACCTATCACACTTCTTGGGAGACATCTGGAAAGACAGAAGCCCATTCATCCTGTCCTGGGAGCTGCCTTCTAGAACATACTGTTTTACCATTCAGCCAAAGAAAAGTAAACCTGTTCTTGGGCCTTTAGAGGCTGCCAGCCTGTGCCTTCCCTTCCAAGAGACACCTGTCATGGTGACTGGTCTTCCCAGTATGCAGTGAGTGAACAAAGAAGGATGGGGTTCCAATAAGAATCCACTTGTTCTTTTAATAAATGCAATGCTGTTTCACTAGGGTTGCACTAAGGCTGTGTATGCAATTTGCACCTCTGTACTCAATGCATAGATGCTGTTTGAGAAAAGAGATGTTCATCAACCATGAGTCATCAAGAATTATGTTTTATGTCACTGCCCAGAAAGACCACAAGAAGGTGAATCCTGTACTTTAGGAAGGAAATGGAGAGACTATACAATATTACAGGAAAGCCTGCAGTCCTATCCTGAGAATACCATTCATTTGATTGATAGTGGTGGTGGTGGTGGTGGTGGTGGTGGTGGTGGTGGTGGTGGTGGTGGTAGTGTGTTTGTATCTGTGGTGTATTTGTAAATGTGTATATGTTTGTGTAGTATGCACATATGCACATATAGATTCATATACATGTGTGTATGTCCATGTGTGCCTATAGAGGTCAAAGGTGGATGTTAGGTCTCTTCTTCAGGTGCTCTCCATCCTACTTTTTGAAATGGGATCTATCACTGAACCTGGAACTCCCTATTTTGCCTAAACAGGCCATCCTGTGAGTGCTGGAAGACCTGTTTCTACTCCTCCTCCACTCCTTGGTGTTGGGGTATAAGTATATGTTGTAGTACGCAGCTTTTAAGAGGCTGCTGGGTATCTGAACTCAGGTGTTCATGCCTTTGTGGCAAAGATCTCACTAACCAGAACGCTCTCCCCAGACTGCTGACCACACTTTCTAAAGGCTGTCTAGGGGCTCTACTGTGAAGGCTCGAGAGACAAGGAAATGACTGCAGGTCCTGTTGCCAGTATGGGCTGGACAGGATAAGCAGAGGATGCCGTAGGCATACGGAAGGAGAGGAAATGATACTCACTGACAGACTACAGACTATGTGTGTGGAAGTGAGACTTGGAGGGCGGAAGGAATCTTACAAGCACCATTGTTTTCACTCAGCATCACTGAGGGGGTGGTGGTCTCATTTCCTGAGACAAGAATGCTACGGCAGAAGGATGCAGTCACTTATTCCTGGTAACTTAGATGCTTTCAAGAAATACTCCAGGAACGTGGAAAGAAAGAGGTGACTGTGTGAGGTAGTGGCACTAAGAACAGGCAAAAGAAGGAAAACCAAGGTTTGGACACTGTCAGCTTATAAATGGAACTTAAAACCAAGCTATGAGTGGGGCATTCCAGGTGGAAACTTCAAATACTTGTGCAGGGGTCCAGGCCAAGCTCAGTTTACAGGAAGAAAGGGAAACAAGCGTGGAATGGTTGGCAACAAGAAATGGGACAACCCCAGGATGGGCATGGGAGGAAATGCTGCAAAGACAGTGCTTCTGGGAGTGCCAGTGGGGGTGCTAGCCTGGGTGAGTAGAGGCGGAGCCAGACCCAGACAAACACACTACTGCATCCATGGCTTTTAAAATCTAGCCGATCATTCCGCCACATGGGGATAAGTCTCTTTTGAAAGGTTTTCCCACTGTGCATGTCTGCTTTAGAAACTCACCAAATCGCATCCCTTTCTCTCCAAATTGCACGCTTGTTTTCCTAATTGGGCATCCCATGGATTCTGGCAAGTTGCCCATCTCTTTGTATCTCCACCTCCTTCCGCAAAGATGGGTTACTATCTCCCAGGTCCCTCCAGGAACGCTGTGGAAATCTCTCAGGCATGTCTGGTCCTCTGAGCCAGGTGACTCACATTGTGTTTTCTGGTGAGAGAAAATCATACACATCCACTCATTTAACCTTTACCTTTAAGGAACTCCATATTCACATAGATGAATCCTGTTTGAAGAATGAAGGGGACTGGACTGCCATTTTCACTAGATTCTACTTCTTAAGTAGATGTCCTGTGTAGTCCTCAGCTCGCTCCAGGATGACTCTGAAACCATGAAGACATGAATAGCTTTGTGACTTGGTACTAGTGATTTCATTAGAACTCTCAGCGATAGGTGACTTTTTACAAAGGAAAAGGAAAAAAACAAAGGCAACCAGATTAGATTCCTCCTGAGTCAATGCTGAGAAACTCCAAGGCCCGGACTATAGCTACTTCTTTTACGCTCATGATGCTGATTTGAATAGATCTACAGTATGTTTTGTTTGTTTGTTTGTTTCAAAAATCTATTTCTATCCAGGCCTGTTGCTCTCGGTGCTGTGAATACTTGGGTACTTTTCACCCAGGTTCCTTGCTCCGCAGCTGATGTTCCAGGCAAGTCAGAGGATTCTCTTCTACTAGGAAGCTTGATCTAGACCAGCCCTGTCCAAAGACTTCAAAACCTAGATGGCTGCATTCCTGGCATTTCAGGAGGGCTGGGAAAATAGCATCTCACACTGAACTTCACTAACTTCGATGCAGTGTTTTGCCATCTTTTGTATCCTGAATACCTGCCAGATATCTGTCCCATACTGGGTGCCAGCTCTCTGTCTTATAGAGCTGGCCTTCTGATAAGGCAGACAACAAAAGAGATAAGAAAATAGACAAAGTATGTTCATTTATGATAAGCATGAAGGAGAAAAAAACAGTAACAATGACTATTATGATTGTGAACATTTTTATTGCACAGACCACACACCAGATACTGTCCTAATATTCTTCATAAATTTGTCCTTTAAATTCTCAGGATGGTTGTATAAAGCTGGTACTGTCGTAATACCTATTAAAACATAATGCAGGTGAGACACTGAGGTAAGTCCTCTTGCCCACAGCTGCTCAGGCTTCAAAGAGGAAAGAAGAACGCAAGAGCCTTAAGTAGGCAGCCCTGGGGGAACCACAGGGCCTCCTCTGATATATTCATACTGCTTTGCACGTGAAGAGTTATAGAGTACATATTGCAGGCTCGTGCAACATAGCAACTGATATAGTTCTCTCTCCAAACCTTAAAATGAGCTGGAGTTTTAGTGCTAGAAGATTCATTCACCCTTGGGAGCCAGAGTTTCACCTCCAACAAACTCTTTCCTGCCCATCTCCCAATGGCACAGCTTGAGCCTAAGCTGAGATGGGCAAAGTATGAAAACTCACCTGACTTCTGCTTCCTTTAGATTTAAAGAATCGGAAGTATGGAAGTATTTGAGGGGAAAGAATCTAGAAGCCTGGTGAGCTCACGTAAAGTTGCAGCTTTGTTCCGGTTCAGCAGGACAATGAGTGTTTAAAAAAAAAATCTACCTACATAATGCCTTCACCACCGTCCCTCCCCTCTCTGAAAACTGTGAGTCTTACAAAACGATGTAAGATTGAGAGATAGTCCCACAGGGACCGAATATGAAAAGAATAGAATGGCAGAAGAATGGCAGGCGGGGGGTGGGGGTGGCAATCCTGGAGCAGAGCCAGACAATGTGGAAGTAATTGAGATTCACCACCACTATTTCCATAATCGCTTTGGACACACGAGAGCTGAGGAGTGTGCCTTAGATTCCTGCTCGCTGCTTTTTGGGTCATGGCAGTGTGACAGAAGGTGGTTAACCTGTTGCTTTTGCAGCCAGGGAGTCTTTCTCAAGATGCTCCACTGGAAAGAGATAAGCTCCCCTCACTCTGTGTGGGGCAAAAACCCTACTGGCAGGGCCTGCATTGCCTTGCTTTCCTGGTCAACTGTCCACCTCATCTACTTCCAAGACAAGAACTGGTGTTCCTAAAGTCTGGTGGGTTAGAGGGCCCTTATATTTAAATGGAGAAAGCACACATCAAGCAGTATAAAATTCAATGATGCACTAAAAGGTTTAAAATCTTAATACAAGCAGTGAAATCTTCTGCTGCATGAAAAATGGTGGTCTCTGGCCAGTTCCCTTTTCTATAGAACACTAAACTCTGTGCTAAGTAGACAGTAGGTTCATGTCACCTGCAGACATTGCCCGCTCCCACAGTGAGCCTACCCTAACATGGGTCTATTCACTA
The DNA here is from genome assembly GCA_004026605.1 of Ondatra zibethicus. Taxonomy (NCBI): domain Eukaryota; kingdom Metazoa; phylum Chordata; class Mammalia; order Rodentia; family Cricetidae; genus Ondatra; species Ondatra zibethicus. Next base: position 89,924 of record PVIU01007374.1, read on the forward strand.
CTAATGCAGGGATATAACTGCAGTCCTTACTGATGTATACTTTCATTTTTTCCATAATACCTTTCTCCATTTTCACACACAAGGCCTCGGGTCTGCATCAGCTTGGAGGACACTGATACAGGAATACCCAACCAGCAAACTGCAAGCTACTAATAATGCCTGTCTAACAGTAACAGGCAGTACCTAAGACTGCTTTGCATGGGTGCCTGGTGCTTCCTAGAAGGTCATAAAATGAAACATTTGTAAACCTGCCCTTAGGGACAGCAGTAGCAGTCCCCCTTGGCCCAGGTTGGGACCAAAAGCCACACAGACATCTTCTCCCTCAGTAAAAACTCAAGCCCCTACCTTTCCCTCTACATGATTCTCCAGGTACCCAGTCAACCTGTGGGACTGAGCTCAAGACCAAACCTTTCTGGTTCCTGGCAGGGAAGAGGTGAGGGAGAGTGATACGAAGAGCTGCAACCTAACAGTGGTGACTATGAGCATCATGACCTGAATGGCAGTCTGTGACAGACAGGGATGTTGACCTGTGCAGAATCCTTGCACTGACTTGTGGGAAGGAAACATACGCTGCTCACCATTCTGATGTGTGCTCAGTCTCCTGGTAGCCAGTATGCCTCTGCCTGTTTCCACAAAAAAGAAAAAACACTTAAGCTTGTCACTAATCTTAAAGGATTGCCACTACATGCTCAGACTAACACAGTTCGCTGAAACACGCAGATGATCAGCATGGCATGTCAGCTAAATTAACTTGTTTTCAAAGCCGGTGGAACGGGGGTACATGTCGTGTCTCCACATAGTGTGCTCCTGGCAGGAATGAGCTGACAGCCATGAAGTACTTGAGTGTCCCTGCCATTCAGCAAGCAAGCTCTATCTGCCAGCCATTATGCTGCTATCCTGACTAGGTTCAGACAACAGCTGAGGTGACAGGAGAGGTAATGACATAAGGGAGGAAGACCCTGTGAAAGCCTCCACAGGGAGAGTGCAGGGCACTAAGTGCCAAGCGTGAGCTTAGGAGCAGTGGGTTGAAGCAGAGAAGCCATCACTAAGCTTATGATGGCTTGTGGGCTTTGCTGAGAGAGAAGAAGGGAACACAGGACACAGGCTCAGCCAGAATCGGGAACTTGGTTCTCAGATTCTAGTCCTGCCGTCTAAATAGCTTCCCCTGAAGCCTTGGTTTGTCTTGCAGCTAAGAACCCCTATCAGAGCTGCCTTATCCAAGAACCCAGCAGTATCTTTAAGTAATCTTAAAGACAGGACAATTCCTCATATCTCAACTGTAAATCCTTCCTGGGCTCCCGTACCGGAGTGTCGCATGGAGAGTGACTGTGCCCAAGTATCTTCACAGATGCAGCAGTTTCACTCACCAGTTTTCTCTGCAGTCCTGGGAGACAGACAGAGTGGAAAGAAAGATACCCTGGGACAAAAGACGAAGTGTAACTTGAAGCGCTCATCTCCCGCTAGCACAGCTCTGACTAGCTGAGTTCTTCTTTGAGCAACACTAATGGGAATGAAGCAGATCTTCAATTCTGATAGGCTTCCTCTCACCTGGTCAAGTAATTCTTAAGTCTGAAACCATGTGCAGTCCGACTTGAGAATAGGGTCAGTCTTCAGACCCAAATTACCCTGCCTCCACAGTAGCATCTGCCAAAGAAACAAGCAAATGCATCCGCCCTCCAGCAGCAATTATCTGGAACAGCCACGAAACTACATTTTTGCCATTTGAGACTCTTTTCCACAATTGCCAGCCATCTTGTCTATCAGCATGCCTGTGGGAAAGCACAGACCACAGCTACAATGCAGATTTCCTAACTGAACTTGTACCTGCCAAGCTTATTACCATAAGACATAAGGCCCAGTGAAAATGAGGCCATTATACTTAAGAATCACCCACCCCAAAACCGCCAACCTTCTTGAAGCAAATCAGCCTGCTCCCCATGGATATGGGCCTTGACCCTTACCCTGCTGAACCCTTTCAATCCTCATTTTCAAACTCCCAGGAGGAGAATTGATCTTTTTCCATAATGAAGAAGTAGATTATCTTTAACTAAGAGAATGTCTGGCAGAGTGGAAATTAAATCCATTTGTTAATAATAGAAGCCCAGGACTGTACAAATATTCAGGAAAACACAAAGCTTAATGCTCAACACAAATTTGTGATGAATGCTCAACACAAATGCCTTCTGGGGCTCCGGACCATCCTCTCTACCCCAGGCAAGCATCTCTCAAAAGACAAACTTGTCCCTGAAAGACAAGGCCGTGCTTGTATCTGGTTTCCTCAGAGTGCCTATTGCTGCCTTTTCCTATGGTACCCATCAGAAGGGTTTGTTTCAGAAGTGCAGTTTACAGACTTAACTTTCCCGGCACTGCAAAGACTTATGCTTAGATTGTGCATATTTTATACCAAGAGCTCTGGACATTGGTTAATCCTCAATTATATGTAACCCTATTTCCATCAATACAGAGACTTCTGTGTTTCTTTGAT